>SNVD02008053.1:0-31736 GCA_013180625.2 Boswellia sacra | reverse complement strand
CTGCCAGATAAAGACAAGCAATTCCTTTCCACAACCAAAAATTTAAATCTAAATCGCATTGCAACAAGCTTCTCAAAGAGAGAAACCCTCATCTTGTTCACAAATATATGTGCAATTATATCATACGTGCAGCTGACTACCTGTAACAAGCACACTTATGCAACTGACAAGTATAAAAACAGAAAATCTAACTAATCATGCGTAGGGACCTCATTCCAGGAGTTAATATGCATCACATACATATACAGTAGTGAGAGACAGTTCAAAAAACTTATGTTACAAACATTTGATGTCAACCAAGAAACTGCATTTTCAACAATCCACCACTTAAACCCATATTTTTCTGAGTATAGATTATAATTTCATCATTCATCTTTTTAACACATAAGTTTACTGAAAAGAGGATGGAAATGTTCTCATGTAAAAGGATATATAAAATCACATATTAAAAAATAAAAATCCTTACAAAGAGAAGAAATAGAGCCCAGCAAAGACAATAAAATCGAAAAACAATATCAAAAAATCTTTTTGATTTTGACCTCACAAGCCAATCATAGAAACAAAACCCAGGCTTAACCAAAACATGATTTAAGCATACTATCAGTGAATAAAAGGGTCCCTTAATTTTTTACCTAAGTAATAAAAACAATCAACTACATCTGCTTCAATTATTAAAATTCCAACAATACACTAATCAGCTGTACTATTACCATTCATTTACAATCAAACACTCATTTGATTACCCTTGATCTGCTGTGGTTGAAGAAATGGATCTCAAAAATATAAAGGTGCAAATCATATGTTTTTCTTTTTTAACAGACTTGAAATTGGCAACTACAGCATCTAAGTTACAACATAATGAAGAAGACCCTCTTAAGTTATTAAAGATCTAAATGTCTTTTGGTAAACTGTGTGATTAGATATTGACATTAAACTTGAAAGGAAATTACAATTGAATAGCCATTCTCACTGTCTATTTGTCCATAAGAGATGAGCACTGTATAATCTCTCCTGCAAACAGTCCATAAAAAGGGGACTGGAATTAGTCAGTAATACATTCAGCTCAAAGAGGTTTATAGATATGCTACGCAAATATGTCCTGCAGACATCATGGTCCTTAAAATAATGAGAATACACGATACGGCATCATAAAAATATGATCTCTAATTCGTCTTACTCTTTCTTTTTCTATTCAGCAAAACATAATTATGACTTAAAGTCTCATGATTCCTAAGGTTCTCTGGTTCTGTCACCACATTAGTAGTTCAATTAGTAAGCCCTTTGCTAAGCTCTTGCAAACCTGCTCCAAGGAAAAGATCATTCAATGTTCACTTTATTAAATGACAAATTAACATCATTTATTACTTCAAAAATTTCCTCCTTTGAGTAAATAGGAATTTCTAGTTGATGGTAAAATTGCAAAGGTAGCCTCAAACTTTCACGTATTAATAATGATCATTTTTCATAAAGAAGACACTTAGCAATGCCATCTATGGATGGCAAGGACACATAAATCACATTGTGCTTTTTAGATGACTAATTTTGTAGAGCCTTGGACGGTAAACATCTTCCATCTTCCATGGAAGACCTCATAGTGGGAATGTATTTTGATGAATTGTTCCCTGGAAGGACTTCATTGCCAAGTTATGGCTTGGAATAAAAGACAATTTCGAATCTTGGTTGCTTCTACTTTGGGAAAATTAGCTAAAACAAGTCTGCCGTGACCAGGATACCACTGTTTATTTTTTATTTATTTTACAGGAGACCATCATTCATGATTAACTTGAGATATTCTTTTACTATACTCTGTCTATAGTAGCTTTTATTTTACTCCTCTACTCTAACTGTGGTATGGCCTGCCTTAACATCCCACCCGTCTTGCCTAACCTAATCTACATCAAGGGTGACTTTGAGAAATATAATGAACAGATGTGACAGTAAAAGTTCATTTTTAAAGCAATACTGTATAATACAATTCTCATGCAAGTTCTTAAATTTGGAAAGTAAATCTATATACAGATAAATTGATTTACGGGAGTTCAAGATGGTTCAAAATACATGCAGATGACACATTCTACATAAAGGACATCTATTGAAGACTGCCTCAGAACGACATTGAATGCATTCTTAATTAATAAGAGCCAACATTTTTCTTTTATGATACTCAATCCAAGCACAAAAATATTCGCTTTGTAAAACGTATAGCAACAGAAAATGCTGCCTCCTATAAAAAAACTCCCAATGGCTGAATCACAAAGCTTCAAAGATGGTACACAGTATCAACTATTTCGAACTCCAGAAGCAAATTCTTGAGGCCAAAGTAACGAAACCAATTATTCCACATTTGAGAGTAGATAAGTTAAGTAGAAAAGCTCACCTTGGTTGCGATGTTGATACCCTGCTTGGAATATAGGATCTTAGCATTAACTGTGGGCGAATACCCCATTGAGCAACACATGTACTTCCACAAGGTATAATGGCCATCAAATACGTTCAGCGAGGGAAAGGACCAGAACAGGATGATCTGAATGTCCTTTCACAACCTGAAGAAAAAAAATTTTAGGAATTTTTTAACTCCTAACAAAAGCCTTTTAATAATAGCAATAATTAAAAACAAAAAACAAAAAGATATGCATTACTATAAGAAGAGATTAATGATAGAACTGGGGTCGCCGTGTAAGAAATAGGCTTGAGGAAAATCTCTATAAATTAGTATCTATAAAGCTGTATCTTTGTACCAGCGACCCTAACACAAAATAACTAGCTAACAACTGCCCTCCCACAATAGCTCGGGCATGTGAGAAGTTCATCAGTATTTTTCACTTAACAATTACACATTGGCATATAATGCACTTTTAAAGTACTCAGCTACTTTGCATATATTTTTATAAGCTTTACTTACTAATGCAATGGAAAAATGATATACCAATAGCTTCAAAATAACTAACTACAGCCAAGTGCCTAACAACAGCACAAGAGCAGCTGTCGCACATTTATGATAATAATGTACATTACAAGGATACGATATTAGAAATCACTGCATTTTTAAAGGACATGAAATTGCAACAAAATTTGAACTCCAAATTCAAACTTTTCACTATTTCTTTTTCTTTTTATAACAGTGGGTCTTCCGCTTGGGCACTCCCTGACTAATCCAACGGCACGCCCTACTGCCATGTCCCGGGAGACAACAGAGCGTAATCCAGCAGCCCAGACTCAAACCGACGACTGTGCGCCCAACCAAACATCGTGGGCGTCAAACTTTTTACTACTTTAGACAAATTTTCGACCAAAAATCACTTCTTGCCACAGTTAATCTCTATGTAATACAGATTAGTAATAAACATTCCCAGGCAAGACTAAACCAACTCAGACTCCAACTCCCAACTAAACGGAAGTATCAACTAAATAAAGCATTAAATTGAACGACAATGACAAAAAATAAAGGAAACTGTAAATTTTTAGCGTAAACTAGGGTTTAGTTTTGTATCAAAAAAAAAAATCCTTTTGTCAAGAAATAACAAAAAAATACCAAAAGCAAAACAGAAATAAAAAAATAAAAAAATAAATAAAACAGAAATATTTTGAAAAATAATTAAAACAAATAAATCAAAAACACAATACTCAACAATAAGCTATGAACTTCAATGCTAAAGAATCAAAACAACTGATAATTTTGAAAAGAAAAATGAAAAATTAGGTCAGAGTGAGAGCCACAAGAATGAAACGGAACCTGAAACGGTGTCGCTTTGGCAGTCTCGTTGAGTTGAGGGAGGGAGAGAGAGATTGGTGAGGCGGAGAGCGAGACCCAGAAGTGTAGAGATGAAGCGCAGAAGCCAGCCAGGTGAATGTGAAGGATGAGGTTAGAGCTTTCTCATTTTCATTGGAGAGCAAGTTTTGATAATAATTGGGTTTCGATTCTCTGCTTATCAATGTAGATTCTTTTCGTGTGCATGCTCGATTATATACCGTTCGATATTGATCATGATATCAAGAGTTTGATTCTTAGCGTTTGGAGACGCGGTGTAAATCCCATTTTTCTCAGATGGATTAAGTGGCACGTCATATCATTTATTATTTATATTATTCTATAAATATTTTATTAATCTTTTAATCAATGAAAAAATAAAAGTTAATTACCTAAAAATAAAACCAAATTGCCCTTTTTTGTTAATGTGATTGTTATATAAAATCCACCTATTTTCCTTTATTTTTTTTTTTCAATCGGAAAGGAACTTAAACTAGATATTATTGAATTAATATGCACGTCTATCATCTTTTATACATTTCAAAAAATGTGAAGGTCATGATTTGAACTATTGAAATTAAATTAAATATTTTGTAATGATTAAAAGCATTTTCATTTTGTCTAATGTGAAGATCATGTTTATTTTATCTACATTAAATTTTATATATCACCCTCTTGTTCTAAATATCTATATAATAGTTTTTGGGTTTGGAGATAAGAGTGAATTAAATCCAAAAATATCTAAAGGATAATCTTTTGAGTTATCTTTGTTTTTTTAACCCTTGATACGAATAATTTTCTCACAATATTGGTATTTCTATTAAAGAATAAAGCTTGGGAATATTCTATTGGGCCGCGCAGTCCAAGAGTCGATGGGCTTTGATAAGGCCCACTCAAATGGAATATTCAATTTTTAAAGGCAGTTTAATAGAAACCCACATGGGCAACAGAGAGTCTAGAGTTCAGAAAAAAGAGTCAGTCAGAGTCAGAGAGAGATGGGGGTGACAAAAGAGCAACTTGAATCTACTTTGACTTCGAAACTCAACCCTTCATATCTTGTAAGTTCTTCCATATCAAATTTTACGATCTGGGTTTTTTTTAATTATTTTTTTTCTTGTTTTTGATTGGCTTTGAGTTTGTTTTGATATTCTGTCTCAATGAGGCAAGATTACATATGTTTTATTTATTAATTGTTTGATTTTGGGGGTTATGATTCTTAATTTGACGCACCAAAATAGTTAGTCTTGTGAATAAAGATTTGAAATTTCAATTTGTGCTATACTCTGTACATTGGTTATTATGAGGATGGTGATTCATGGGCTTTAATTTATTGGAAAGCTTTGAATCGTCAATGGGGAAATGATGATACTGCTTTTCTATTCAAACTTCTGTTGGGTATTTGATCCTCTTCTTTGAAAGATTTACCTGGGCAGCTTCGTCTTGTTGAATTGTTCTGGAATTTGTTGCAAAGCTTGTTGAATGAGATGTTCCTTGGCACTGTTATAATGATCATTGATATCCATTGCTCAGTTTTACAACCCCTTAAAGTAGCTCCCTCTTGAATGTTGTCTTTGTGCCGAAATCTTCTAACTTATGTCATTACAACTTGGTCAGTTCCGGGAGTGTATTATAATCCAAGTTTGGCTCGGTTTGTCTATTTTTGAGCCCTGTATTGAGCTATGGCTTGGATCGATTCATTATTGAGCTAGTCCATGTTCAGCATTTGTTATGCTGAGCCAAATTGTCTGTTTCAGGCTCAGTTTCAATTGCACTGCACTTGTTAGTCTTTTTTGCATTCCAAGGTTTTATATTGAATGTTTTCTTATTCAATTATAATATACAAGTATATGCTAAGGTGGCTTTCCTTCGATTAATAATTAATTCTTCGACTGTGGTGTTTCAGGAAGTGATTGATACATCTGGAGGGTGAGTTTCTTCTTGCAGAAATAGATTTAGTCTTGAGTTCCAGCACTTTAAAAAAAAAAATATGTGCCTTCATTTTCCTTGCTGTTTATTATATCTCTTGAATGAAGTTTTTGCGGTGGTCAGGTGTGGCGCAAGTTTTGCAGTTGAAATTGTATCAGAACAATTTGAAGGGAAGAGGCTGCTGGAAAGGCATCGTCTGGTGAATGCTGCTTTGGAAGAGGAGATGAAGCAAATCCATGCTCTTTCTGTAAAGAAAGCTTTGACCCCAGAGCAATGGAAGCGACAAGAAGAGGCTGAGAAATCTAATCCTGCTGCTGCTTAAAAAGTTGCTTTTTCAATAGTTGAGACACTAGGACAAGCCTGATGTAACTTTTAAGCAAACACTTTTTAGTTGACAATTTATCCTTCTTTTTCTTCTCCAAATCGAAATGCTCTAAAATCAAATTAATAGCCTTGCATTATTACTTAAAAATTGCTCAGAGAGCATTCCTGCATCCTCAGTGTTGTGTTCAATGTGTTGAACTTTGGCTTAGTGGAGCTTTACTTGCAGAATTCTTTCTTTTTGAATTTGGATAATGTTACTTAAAGCTGATTTCTTATGTGAAATGTTACATTTGTATTATTGATTCTTAAATTCCTTTATTAAAGAGATAATGAATGTTACATATGTAACACTGACTGCTGAAATGCCTTGTTTGAGAGGTAAAGGTGTTAGAACAATTATAATTATATGTTGCCGACAGTGTCTAATTACAGCGTTGAGTAGTACGTCTATCATCAATTTATATTTAGTATTGTATTATCAATTCAATCTTTTATAAATTATATTATTACGTCCATTAAATTATATGAAATATCAATGTGATAAGGTGCACATGTAATCTCTCTTTGAATGCATGGGTAACTGCCAACCACATGTAATTGCACTGAAGCCTATCCATAGTTTGTTGCACATTTTAAATTCTTTAAAAGGGAAAGGACATGACACAAGCTTACCTTTTCAACCAACCAGGAACTTCATCCAAATCTAAGGGTGCACACGTGTCCAACGAATCAAATAAATAAGAAGAAGTTACCTATATGTACCAACTAGAAAAACAAGATGAACATAGACAAATCCTGATTAGAGCTACCATTTCGAGATCCTGTAAGAGAGAGAGAGAGAGAGAGAGAGAGAGAGAGCTTCCTTACATTTCCTTACTGGTCATGACCCTGACGAGCTTAGACTTTAATTTGTGTAAACTTGTTGTGTTTGTGTAGCCTACTACTTGTGTTGTGATTGGTTTCATGGCCACTAAGCTTGTCCAACCACCAAGTCCAGCTCACCAGTTAGGGGTTCCTCCACCTAGCACAACAACAAAAGTGATAAGAACTCAAAGATTTATCTCAGCCACACATATTTGGAGTAAGACCAAAGCACTGAGATCCATTTACAGTGCCAAAGTTGCTGAGCAGAGCTCTGGCTTAGTTGGAGAAGACAAGGAGACGGAAGAACCATCAGAAAGGACACTTACCCAGATCAAAACAGACCTTTACAGAGCTTTGCACGGTATGCCCACTTCAAATTTAGTCTTGTATTCATGCACTACAGCTGTAGTTTGTGAGCATATATGGCAAGGTTAACAATACTGAAAGTAGCTGCATCTGTTATGTTAAAGGAATCAATAGAGGAATTTTTGGAGTACCATCTGGGAAAAAGTCTGAGATTACGAGTTTAGTGGAGCTGTTAGAATCTCACAATCCAACTCCAGATCCTACTTCGAATCTAGAAAAGGTAAATGTTCAATTTCAAGTGATTTGTGGAAGGTACCTAACTTGGGAGTTTCAGTTATATTTCTATAATTGGTATAGGTGGGTGGATGCTGGAAGCTTGTTTACAGTACAATTACAATCTTGGGGTCCAAAAGAACAAAGCTAGGGCTAAGAGATTTCATCACCTTGGGAGATTTTTTCCAGACCATTGATGTTGCTAAGGTATGCCAATTCTTACATGATTGGACTATACCATTTCTCTTTTTAGTAAAGTTGATTGCTTCCCCTTTATTACTTAATTTTTTGTAATAGTTGAATTACAACACATAGATTCTGATATTGGTTACTTTATACCAGTAAAAAGTCATGAACTTACTTTTGATTTTGATATAATAGCAGAATTGACTGACATGACACAGGTAATCTTGTTATTCATGTGGAGGGTTTGATAACATTTTTAATACTTGACTTATTAATTTTGATGTTTGGTGATGCAAAAATGGAGGGTAAAGCAGTTAATGTGATCAAGTTCAATGTGAGGGGACTCAATATGTTGAATGGGCAGCTGACTATTGAAGCTTCTTTCAAGATTTCAACCAAATCAGTTAAAGTTCCAATACCTTTTGGTTACCTTTTCTACCTTTCTCTGTCGCAAAAGCTATAAAAATTGGGCCGAAATTGAACTGCTTTTGTCTTGAATCTGCAGAGAGTTCACATAAACTATGACAACTCAACAATTACTCCTGATCAGGTAATGTACTTGAGAACAACCAATTTACACAACTGCTGTTCCATTGTCTGATATATATATGCGTCTATGTATGTATAGATAAGTGGATAGCATACTAGCGTTGCAACTCTCTTTGGCTCTTCTAACTAAAGAGTATGTTTATTTCCTTGTCTTGTAAACAACAGCTGATGTACATGTTCCGGAAAAACTACGATATTCTGCTTGGCATCTTCAATCCAGAGGGTTGGCTAGAGATACCGTATCCTTTATAAACCCTTTTAATTTCTATAACGTCTTGATTCAAGTATCCAAATTGCTTCTCAAAGCTTGATACTCAAAAGCAGGACATGCTTGTTCAATTCCTTGATTTTGCCCCACAGATTCGTCGATGATACACTAAGGATAGGGAGAGATGACAAAGGCAATATCTTCATATTAGAGAGAACAGAAGAAAGCATAGTTCAATGATCAATTTGCTGCCATAAGTGTCTTAGTGACTTCCAAGCACAACCATTTATTGATACAATTTTTCAGTAGCTATATATGCTCATTTTTTTTCCCTGAAATTCGAGTCCAAGTGTCCGGAAATACTTGCTACGGATACAACACCAGATTACTTGATACGTTGTAGTTAGTCTTCTGAAAACCTGTTTTGGGCAAATGGTCATTTGAAACATTTCAAATTTTCTTGTCTTGCTTACATCAAGTAGTCCTCTATAGTTAATGACAAATGTAACCAAATATACAAGTCCACATACAATGTGGCAAATTTTAAACAAATTGTGAACAAGGAGTTATTGAACTAAATTGGATAGGGGGCATTCTAGAAATGCCCTCTGCAAATAGGTATATGCTGCTATGAGCGGCAGGCACACGGTATTTGAAAGAATATTTCGCTTTGTGCCCACTGCAGGGCTTCGTGACTGTCACCTCTGGGAAAGTGCTTGTTATATAAGGATTAGGTTATTGCTGCTTTGTGTCACGGCATTATTGTTTTACACGCGGAGATCGTGCGGTCTTAGGCGCAAACACAACTCAAAGTGCATCTAAGTAAGTCTTAAACCGCTGAAAGAGAGATTTAAGCGAAAGAAAACAATGACACAAGAGATTTGGGTGAGGAAATATTCACTAAACAATAGATAATTTATAAGGCTTGCAAGACTCTTGAACACTTGAGTCTAACATGAATTAGCATTACTTGACATGACTCACTTTACAAATGATGGCTCACCCCTATTTATAGGCAAGCACCTCCTCAACAGGTGGCTAACATTGCGTCATATCTTACTATCCAAATGGCCAACCAAGTACCTAGAATATTCCTATTCTAGACACTTCTTAGATATTTATAAGTTTACTTGTTGGTCAAGTAATTTTAGAGACATCCATAAGTTGTTAGATAACAATACACAACTCTACCATACATTAGATGACCTTAGATATCCATAGAACATCCTAGACTCAAGATATGTTCCCAAGCTTCCGCCACCTTCTAGACTCTTCTGGAGCCTTCTTAAGTCTTACGCATGCATCTCATACCTTTCGGATACTTTCGGATCTTTCCGGAATGTTCTGGAACGTTGCAAAACCTTCTAGAAACTTTTAGAACGTCGTGTCCATTTTTTGCGCCTTCGAGTTTCCCATAACACCAGGATCCCGAATCACCATAATACTTGTCCCAAAATCCCAATCCTTGGTGTGCTTCGGTGCAAGCTTGGCGTAAAATCGTGAGCATGTCGCATGGGGCGTGACATCCTCCCTCACCCGATTGCGCTACGCCCTCGTCGCATCTTCGAAGATGCACCAAAGTTTGCAAGTGAGTGGTCTTCCTTCCATGTCGCAGCTTCCCCTTTGCGCGCTTGTGCTGCCTGGTGGCTGCCTTCACCTGTGTTCCTATGTACTTGGCAACCCCATTCACCATCTTGCCTCCCTTTGTGTAGCCTTCCTCTACGCGCACTCATTTATCATCCTCCTTTAATTGCATCACCCCTAGATGCATGGTGTCGGAGCTTGGCACGGCTATGGTGGAAAGCATGCATGGACCACCCTTTGACATGCAAACCGCATTACATCGAGGCCATATCATCATATCATAACGCCTCAAAAAGTCCATGCCTAACACCGCATCCAAGGTGTCCAAAGAAGTTGTGGAGAGATCGACCTTATCTTTCCAAGGACCTATGTGCAGCTCAACTCTACAAGCAACTCCATCAAGGGGTATGGCTTTAGCATTTGTCGCCATGATCTGTGCTCGACCCTTCTCAAGTCATGGGCCTAACCTCTTGGCCTCGCTTGTATGAATTAAGTTATGTGTGGCACCCGTATCGATCAACACCCTAGTGGTCTTGCTATTGATGCGTGCCTCCAAGTGCATCAATGATCAGTCTAGTGGCTTGGGAGGTGCGGAGGTTTGCGTCAAGGAATTGAGGATTTGCAAAGCACTCATACATGCTGGCTTCGGTGTGTCCTCACGTTCCTAGAGCATAGCACTTAATGTGTGCCTCTTTGGGCAATCTCGTGCCCAATGTGGACCATCGTATAAGAAACACTTTAAGTGGGGTGACATCTCTTTCCTATTGTTTCTCCTATGATGGTCATCATGTCTCTTATCTCTACCATTATAGGAACGTTGATTACGCGGAGATCTATCCTCCTTTTCACTACTATTACGATCGTAGGGAGTTTCAATGTGTCTCGAAGACTCACCTCTATGGTAGTCGACAAGCGTCTCCGCAACGGTGAGTGCAGTAGCGACGTCCTTCACTCCCCTCCTTTGCAACTCTTGGTATGCCCATGAAACTCTTGGTATGCCCATGGTTTTAGGCCGTCCATGAAGTTGAAGAGAAGATCTGCCTCACTCATGTCATTGATTTGGAGTATCAACCTATAAAATTCCTCCACATATTCGCAAATTGAGCGCGTATGCCTCAACTCCTTCATTCGCTTCCTCGCGTCAAATGACACGTTCTCTGGATAAAATTTGCGTTTCAACTCCTTTTGTAGATCTGCCTATGTGTCTATGACGCACACGCCATTCTTAACCTCTCCATACTTTCGACGCCACTAACTAGCCTCAAGATCCGTGAGATAAAATGTTGCGGTGTTTACCTTGGCGCTCTTATCAAGGATCCCCAACGCGTCGAAATACCTCTCCATATGCCAAAGGAAGTTATCTAGCTCCTTGGCATATTGTTTGCCACTATACTCTTTAGGTTTGGTTGCCTCTATCCTTGGGATAGCAAGTGTGGATGACGCTAGCGCAGTGCCACTCGCTACTGACCTCTTGAGCATGGCTACCTCAGCCTTCGTCTCATCTAATACCTCACTCAGTTCTTCTACCTGAGTTTGGACTCTGGCCAAGACTTTCAACACCCTTGCTTGGAAAGCATGAACCTCCTGATGTAGCGCTTCGGTGGTGGCCTCAGAACTTTGCATGAATTCCTTGAGATCATTACCTTGACTTTCCACCGTGCCATTGAGCTCCTCTATGCCTTGTTTCACGCCTTGCTTTAGCCTATCTAGCCTTTCCCTCGTATTGGCCATGGCTAGCTCTACCCTGACCCTCCAGGTTTCCATAGCGCTCATCACGTCACAACACTTTTCTTGGCCACGAGTCTTTTTCCCTCCAGTAGGAGCTTCCCCACGTCCCCTAGTTTCCTCACTCACGATTGGAATTTCTGTCATCGTGTCTACCCAAACTTGTTTTCAACACCCCACACAATGAATCTCAACTAAACCTTGGCCAAACCTCAACTTTGATACCAACTGTCACGGCCTTATTGTTTTACAAGTGGAGACCTTGTGGCCTTAGGCGCAAACACAACCCAAAATGCACTTAAATAAGCCTTAAACCGCTGAAAGAGAGGTTCAAGGGAAAGAGAACAATAACACAAGAGATTTGGGTGAGGAAATATTCACTATACACTAGATAGTTTACAAGGCTTGCAAGACTCTTGAACACTTGAGTCTAGCGTGAATTAGCATTACTTGACATGACTTGCTGTACAAATGAGGGTTTACCCTTATTTATAGGCAAGCACAATTACGCCACATCTCACTACCCAATCGGCCAACTAAGTACCTAAAACATTCCTATTCTAGATATTTCTTAGATATTTATAAGCTTACTTGTTGGTCAAGTAATTCTAGAGACATCCACAAGTTACTAGATAACACTACACAAATCTACCATACACTAGATAACCCTAGATATCCCTAGAACATCCTAGACTCAAGATATTTTTCCAAGCTTTTGAAATCTTCCGCGGCCTTCCATCATCTTCCGCCACCGTCCAGACTCTTTCGAAGCCTTTTTGAGTCTTCTGCATGCATCTCATACCTTCTGGATTCTTCCGGATCGTTCTAGAATGTTCTGGAACGTTGCAAAACTTTCTAGAAACTTTTAGAACATCGCGCCCATTATTTGCGCCTTCGAGTTTTTCTCGACATAAGGATCCCGAATCACCATAATACTTGCCCCGAAATCTCAATCGTTGGTGTGCTTTGGTGCAAGCTTGACGCAAAATCGTGAGCAAGTCGCGCGGGGCGTGACATTTGTGAGCATGTCGTGCAGGGTGTGACATTTGCCTCTCTTTTGTGACATGGAACAAAAGTCTTAAACGCTACAACTACATTGTGAAACCACTTTAATTGTTTTTTTTTTGTTTTGCCATTTTTCCTACCATTAGGACTTAGATGTTTTTATTTGCCACTTTACTCCAATTTAATCAACTTAATCCTTCTCATAAACAAAGGCAATTTTGTGATATAAAACTTCACGTTTAACAAGTTCAAAATTGTGTGGCTTTAGAGTTCTTGTTAGTGTAGGTAACGTATGGAGGGAGTGGGACTCTTAGTAAACGCATCATTAGGTTAATCAATTCTCTACAAATAATATTTTTTTAATAAGATTTTCTATTACTAAAATAATCTTTTACACTATTTTCATTGGATTTGAGACTTATTAATTTATCTCACTATGTTAATGCATAAATCTCAATAGTTTCCTATATGATGGAAAATTGTTGTATAGATATAACGTTGAACGATCAAATGATTATCTTACCTAAGTGATTTTTTCTTTAAGATATGATTTTCTCAACTTTAGACTAGGATTTGAAGGAGAATGGAAGATGATTTACATATTTTTTTTTAAAACAAAAAACCCAAATAAGGTATTTTTGTAACAAAAATGATGCTCAAGTAAAAATTATTTTAATTTTGATTATACTAATAGGTGATAATTCTTTTTTTTTTGTGTAAATAGCCGCTCTTGCTCTCGAGGTTTAAATATAAAATTCCAAAATTTTTGTAAATTAAACTAAAAAATGTGAAAACTAAAAGCATCGATAAAATCATTCAAATATAAAACTCGATATTGTATACATACATGGTGTTGATAACCAATTTTTGATCAAGAAGTCCAAGAAGGCCTATAGGAATAAATTTAAGATTGAGATAGCATGAACAGATTAATATAAGTAAGGAAGCGGACCCAAGTCATGGGCCTCATCTGTGGGTTGTGGTGTAGGAGGTAAAGAAATTATTGTAAGGACTAGTTGCTTAAATATCTGTAAGTTCTGAAAGTATATAGTTATAAGTAATATAACAGTAAATTGTAATGTAAATCGGCACATGAGGATTTTATATGGTTCAGTTATAAAACATACATCCACGAACAGCTTTAGAACTGCAATTCACTAAGTTCTTGTTTATACAATCTTTAGGATCGTTTACAATGCTGACTCACTCTCAAACACTGACCTAATCTTTATAAAACAAAATCTTGTCAAGATCTTAAACTCTAGTGACACTGCTCACTCTCTGTTGTTGATAACTTAACAACACACTGTTAAGTATATCATAACCGCGATGTCTGACACTGAATTACATAATTACTTAACTCGCAAGTTTTCTCAAGTGTATACTAACTCAGACAAACCAAATCAAAGATTCATGCACGATCACAACCTCTCATGCATGAATAAAACACTCATAAAATCAAATCAGTCAAGCATTTCAATTTGCGTTGAAGCTCTCCTTTCAATTCTTGGAATGCCGTGACATAACTCACACAATCAACATATATGTTATATAAACATAACATTATATATATTGATATGCCTGATTGAGATCTCCTTAAAATCTTGTAAAAATCCTAATCAAACTCTTATTAGGATAAAGTCAAATATAATAGAAAGTGATATAAATAACTCCTAAAGGAATTAGGACACAAATAAATATTCTCTTATTTTCATTAGGATACATGAAATAATATCCTAATCTAAAAGGATTTTTATTATGAATCAAACACTTCCTAAAATATACTTCTAGAAACAGTAGAATAAATAAACAATATAATATTATTGTTTTATCACAAGTTCGTCCAAAAATCATCATGTGCATGGCACATGCAAGTGTAGTACATGTTGGCACTAATAATCTCTCCCTTTTTAGCAACTTGTGATGAAAACACCAAACTATTTCTGATCAAAGAAAATCACACAGAGATAAGTTAGACATAACTATAAGCAATCATATATATTAAATAGAAATATTATGCTTAAGGAAATAACAATAGTAAGTTACAAAGCACATAACAGAACAAGGTCTGAATGTGTATATCCTGCAAAACACTACAAAGTGTAGTTGACAAACATGACAAACAACACTTTAACCAAATCGTGATCAGAGCAAATAACAATAACATTCATCAAATGAAATAGGTAGAGAATAACACAAAGCACAGTAAAAATAAGTTAAAAACACAGCGCAGAAAATAATTCGAATGCATACAAAGCATAAAAAGTCCTTACTCCTATTTACTTCTTACATACTGCCCTTGAGAAGAAGAAGCAACAAAATATCAAACAAAATTAGAATTAGTAGTATCAAAATAGAAAACGAAATAGAAAAAACAAGTGATATCAGAAATCAGAAACTCCTTCTCCCCCTTGATTTCAGACTAAGTTGCGAAAGCTAACACAATCGTGGAGACTTACGAATAGGTGGGGAAGAAGAACTACCAGAGCACTTCTTGAACCTGTTAGCCTTCATTTTGTACCGTTTGCCAGTAGTAGTGGTGTAGTTGTGTAGTTGATGCAATTGTGTCTGCTGCAGGAGGGGATTTCTGAGTGTGTTCTGCATATTGTGTGGTTGTGGCTTCATGTGGGGGTGACTGTATTAATGGTGTAGAGTCATGATGTTCTGTTCTAGGGATTGGAGAAATGTGAGGTTCTGCCTCAATAATTGGTGAAGACAATGTCATCTTGGGTTCTACTTGTTTTGGTTCATCTGACAAGGATTCATCTCTTAGTGTTGGAGCTGTTGATAAATTTTCTTCTTCCTCTTGTCAGATGGTTTCTTCACCATTTTAACTTTCTTTTTTACCTTCAATTCAGTTCCCTTTGATGTCGTCTTGAATTTATTTTTCTTCTTCTTCTTTTCTATGGTTATATCTATCTCAACAGCAATTTGTTCAGCTTGATATTCTACAGGTATTGGCTCAGTTGCTTTAGGCTTGGTCCATCAATCTCTAACATGTACTCAGCAGACTTATAGGAAACACATTTTTAGTTTCTATAGGCTGTGGTTCTTCTGTAGCACTAGATTGTCGTGCTAGCTTTGCCTCCAAAACAAAATATTTTGCTTTGATGTCTTTAAAATCATGCACAATATCATTCAAGACAAAATTTATCATAGCAAGTTATTCTTCTATATTGCTCATGGGATTTTTCCAGACTCTCCTTGGTTTTGGTTCAGGTGTAGGTAGATTAGATTTATCATGCAAGTGATGTAGAAAACCTTTTGTCATTGACTTGGACAGAATTTCAGTGTGTTCTTTGGGGCTTATAGGGATACCATTTTGTGCTAAAATCCCTTGAATTAAATAAGGAAAAACAAGCAAATGGTAATCACATTTATATGGAGCAATCTGAAAAATCATTCTATAAACCAATAAACCAAAATTAATAGGTCTATTGGTGCCCAAACGGAAAAAAAACTTCACTCTATCTTCCTAGACTTGGTTTTGGTGTGATGACGGAAACCAGTTAAATTGTGCAATTTTACGTAGCACCCTATATTTCTTTTTGAGATATTGTTGCTCAATTCCATCCCTCGAATTCCAATTTATGTCTCCTCGACTAGTCAATTCCTTAATCACGACTACCATATCAAAATTTTCATCCAAAGAGTGCAAACTACCTATTGGTATATCAAAGAATGTGTTTATAAAATTCGGTGAAAATTTCACAAACTTTCCTTTACAATACACTTTATGATAATGATAACATTTTGGATCATCAATGGAAGTAGAGATATTGGTATAGAACTCTTGAATTAAGGACTTCATAGGGGGTAGGAAGTTGTTTACCGTTCAAGTCCAGTATATAGGCTCAAGAAGCTCAGCCAAACCATAGTTGTTGAAGTCGGTCAGCTTCACTGGCCTTTCCATCTGCAACTTCCTTTTTGAAGTATACTTCAAGAATTTCTGCTCAACAACTGCTGTGAGGAATTTGTTAAACTTCGATTTCACCTTGTCTTTCATCTTATTAATTGGAATCAACTCGTCTTCACTCATAGCAGGATCAATCGAGATCTTTGCATGAGGTTGTTGTGAATGAGATGAATGTACACTGTCTCTACTGTTGTAACCAGAGTTGGTTTAAGAAGATGAGGAACTGTTGGTCTTTGAAGAATCAGAAGTCATAGCCATTGTTAGGGTTTTAAGTCTGCAAAAATTTCTTAGAGCAAGGAGAAACAAGACGAGAGAGAGTGGCGAAACTGTTGATTCAGTATAGTATGAATAGGAAACCCTAACTATTTTTGTGACATACTTGGCTGATTTAATATATTTTTGTTTCCCACAAAATTTAATTTAAAATCCTTTTCCAAGACAACTTAATAAATATCATTAATGAATAAGAATTCAAAATTTGATTTCCATTAACTTAAGGAATTCTAATAGAGTTAGGATTCTCACCACTGAAGTTTCTCCCCCTCAATTCAATAAATTTGACATAATATTTTGACACATAGACACATAAGATAAGTTAAATTTCAGATAGGCATAAAGAGCATCGTATGATATGAAAAACATAACAGAAAACAATTAATTTTAACATAATAACAATATCTAAACATCATATGAATCATTCTAAGAAAGCATATTTCAAAGCTGTTTATTATTTTCTCATGAAAGCTATTTAATTTTCAATTACTTGAGATGTCAAAAATTTTATTTTGACGTATTATGAATTAATCGCATTGGATTATGAATACAGTACCTTTCACACAATATAGAGGTAGCCCTTTTTATTTGAGTGTGTGACCTCATCATATTTCTTAGATATCCTGAGGTTACTCTCAATGATGGCTTTCACACATCATATATTGGTAGCCCTTTTTGTATTTTTCATTTTAAACCATTATTTTATCATTCACACACTTTTTATATTACAGCTCACACATGCTAAATTAGAAGAAAACTTATGATATTACAGATATAATTAACATAATAGTAAGCAGTGTTTATTCAGATAACTGACAGATGCCTAAAGCCTTTCTTAGATTTTCAAATCTTGTTGTATTTATTGGTGTTAACGTAATTCTTATATGTGCCATGCACATGTTAAGTTTTTGGTTAACTTGTGATAAAAATAAGAAAAGTATTTTGATTCTTATTTTACTGTTTCTAGATAATTATTATAGGAAGTATTTTATTCACAATAAATACCTTTATAGATCAGGATAATATTTCTTGTATCCTAATCAAAATAGGAGGATATTTAATGTGTCCCAATTACTTTAGGAGTTTAACTATAAACACTTCCTATTTTAGTTTATCCTAATATGATCTTGATTGAGAAAGTTACAAGATTTTAAGGAAGATTTTGACTAAGACCTCTCAATATATATCGAGTTATGACAAAGTCGGTAGAGTGAGTTTTTACAGATTGGAGACTTGTTTGTTCTTGAGAGAGTTGGTCACAGCATTCCATGATTTCACAGAAGAAAGCTTCAATGCAAAAAAAAATGTCTTTGTTACTTTGATTCATTGAGTCTTTGTTTCATGTATGAGAGTTAAAATCGTACATGAGTTGTTGATTAAGTCTGAGTGAGTTAGTAGACACTTAAGGTAACTTGAGGGTTGAGTGTTTATGTAATTCTGTGTCAGACATCGGGTGTTATGTATAGCTTAACAGTGTGTTATTAAGTTATCTGTGACAGAGAGTGAGCAGTGCCACTAGTGTTTAGGATCTTTGCGAAGATTTTGTTTGTCAATGATTAGGTCAGTGTGTGAGAGTGAGTCAGCACTGTAAAAGGTCCTAAAGATTGTACAAACAAGAACATAGTGAATTGCAGCTCTATAGCTGTCCGTAGATGTAGGTTTTTATAACCGAACCACGTAAAAAATATTACAGTTTACTGTGTTGTTATTTATAACCGCATACCTTTAGAACTTTCAATTGGTATCAGAGCAGGTTCACTGATAGACAAGTGAAGAAAACGACCACATTGATCTGAAAGGATGGAGTTTATTCGCAATGAAGGATCTGGAACGCAACCACCTATTTTCGATGACAGTAATTATCCATATTGTAAGGTAAGAATAATGATGTATATCAAGTCTCTTGATGACAGGGCATGGAACGAGCGTGCTTAAGGGATAGACACCGCCAACAAAGCTGAATGCTTTTGGTAATGCCGAACCAAAACTAGAGGATGAATGGTCTGATGAAGAATACCGACGATCCAGTTGGAACTCCAAGGCTCTTAATGCAATCTTTATTGCAGTAGACTCAAACAACTTCGGACATATTTCTAGATGTAAAGTGGCCAAAGAAGCATGGGACATACTTGAGGTAAAACATGAAGGTGTTAGCCCAAAGGCTACATGATAATTTTGATGATAACAATACACATTGATTCATAAGGTGTTACTAATATGTTTACTTATGTGCAAGAATAAGATTCAATAAAATATTTATAAAATCAAGAAGAGGCTTACTAAAATGAAGTGTTGAAGCTAAGGAGAAGACTATATGTTAAAGGCACCAAAGTTTAAGAACAAGGTTTGATTCAAGGAATATGACACATGAGCAATGTTTAATTAATTGGTCATATATTTCTCTAAAAATGTCCAAATGATGTGATTCTTGAGCCTTTGAAAAGCTTACTCAATTTATAACATTTTATATGTTTTAAAGAAATTCAAATTTCAAGTGTAAGGTTGTCCAAATGATCATGCAAGTTGAAAGATAAATAAAAGTAGCTGACATGAGCACCGAATACTCTTTTAGACATATCTTGAGCTACAAATATCCAAATCACTTGATTCTTATGGCATTGGAAATATGACTTAATGAGGCACATTTCATATGTTTTGAATAAATTCAAATTTCAAATGGAAGGCCGACATAATTGACATGCAAGCCGGTGGACTGACACAAGGAAGAAAAATCAACTCACATGAGCACCGAATGGTTTTTTGGCCATATCTTAAGATAGAGATATCCAAATTCTTTGATTCTTAATGTTTTGGAAAGAGTATTCAAATATGCAGATCTTTTATGTTATGAAGAAATTCAAATTTCAAACGAAATACTGACAGAATTGTCATTCAATTCGGTGGACTGACACAAGGAAGAAAAATCAAGTCACATGAGCACTGAATGGTGTTTTAGCCATATCTTGAGCTACAGATATCCAAATGACTTGATTCTTGATGAATTGGAAAGCTTATTCAAATTTACATGTTTTGCATATTTTCAAATTTCAAATGGAACATTGACAAAAATGGCAGACAAAATTACGGTTTTTATGGTGGGCAGAAAATTTGGAGATGGTGTCTTCACTTGATTAAGTTCATGTCATTTGCCTATAAAATGAGTCCTTCTCCCATGCATTCAGCAAGTGAAGAGAAGCATCTATCAAGTAAAAAAAAAATAATAAGAGAAATATCAAGTTTAGAGAGCTTTTATATTCTTTATCTACTCTTTAACGAGAGTTATACTTTTGTTGTAAAAATTATCTTTGTTCTTGTATTGTAGTGAGAGTGAGATATTCTTGTAAAGGATAATAGTTATCCTTGAGAGAACTCTTGTTGTGTGTTATCAAGAGTTGAAGGAAGTTGCCTTGGTGAGGTTGTTCATCAAGAAGAACTCTTTGTGTGATGTTATCAAGGGTTGAAGAAAGTTGCCTTGGTGAGGTTGTTCATCAAGAAGAACTCTTGGTGTGGTGTTATCAAGGGTTGAAGGAAGTTGCCGTGGTGAGGTTGTTCATCAAGAAGAACTCTTGGTGTGGTGTTATCAAGGGTTGAAGGAAGTTGCCTTGGTGAGGTTGTTCATCAAGAAGAACTCTTGGTGTGGTGTTATCAAGAGTTGGAAGAAAAAAGTCTTGGTGAGGTTGTTCATCAAGCAAGTTGTAAAGATTTCTACAACTTAGTGGAAAGCCTAGCTTGTGGAGCTAGGAGCCCGTGGACGTAGGCAAGGTTTGCCGAACCACGTAAATTGAGTTTACACTCTCTCTATCCCTATCCTCTTTATGTTTACTTGCACTTGTGATTGTTCTTTATTGCTATTCTCTTGATTGCATTCTATTTTTATCTTCTTCACCTTTATTTTCAAAGAAAGTGTTAAATAATTTTGATCTTTCAAGAAAAGTTTTCTAAATCCGTTTTTATAAATAAAAACCCAATTCAGCCCCCCTCTTGGGTTGCCATACCTGGGTCAACAAGTGGTATCAAAGCAAGGTTGCTCAATTTTTTAAATCTTAATCGATTTTTGAGCTATGGCAACTTTTAATTCAACTTCATATGTTGAGGGACTTTCTATCTCTAGACCTCCATTTTTTAATGGAAGTGATTACTCTTGTTGGAAAACTAGAATGAGTATTTTCTTGCAATCTTTTGATTATGATTTATAGTCTATTGTTTCGGAAGGACCTTTTATTCCTACAAAAATTGTAAATAGAGAAAGCATGCTCAAGCAACCTAAAGAGTTTAGTGAAGATGATAAAAAGAAATGAGTTTGAATGCTAAAGCTATAAATATGTTATGTTGTGCTCTAGATAGAAATGAGTTTAATAGAATATCTACTTGTTCTACGGCACAAGAAATATGGCACACACTTGAAGTAAATCATGAAGGAACTAGTCAAGTTAAAGAATCCAAAATTAGTATGCTAGTTCATAGTTATGAGCTTTTTAAGATAAAATCGGATGAATCAATTTCTGAAATATTTACTAGATTTACGGATATTATTAATAGTTTGAAATCTCTTGGTAAATCTTATTCTAATGTTGAAATGGTGAGAAAGATTAGGTGTCTACCAAAGTCTTGGGAGCAAAAGGTGACGGCAATTCAAGAAGTAAAGGACCTCACCAAACTACCATTAGAAGAGCTTATGGGTTCTCTCATAACTCATGAAATCACCTTGAAGGAGAATGAAGAAGAAGATTACAAAGTGGCAAACATGTGCTTCATGGTTTTAAGAGAAAATGAGATAAGTATTCTAAACCATGATCCCAAGCTTTCATACGATGAATTACTTGAAGCATTCCAAAATTTACATGTGCAAGTTGATAAACAAAATTCAAAAATCAATGCTTTAAAAAAGAAGTCTAAAATCATGTTATCTCAATTAGAAGAGTTGGTGGAAATAAATGAAGCTTTAGAAAATGAGAATGAAATTTTAAAGCAAAAAGATTTTGAAAGTTTGGAAAGTCAAATACATTTTTTAAAAACTGAAAATGAGATTTTAAAACAAAAGGATTTTGATAAATTGGAGAAAGAAAATGTTATTTTGAAAAAGAAAAATAATAACTTGAGAAATATTATTGATAGTTTTACAAAAAGCACAAAAAATTTGAATTCTATGTTACAAAACCAAAGATGTGTTTTTGATAAAAGAGGTTTAGGATATAAGACTCATAAAAATCAAAAGTATTTTAAAAATTATTTTGCTCATGCATCTTCTAGGAATAATCCTAATCATTCATGTACTTATTGTGGAAGGAAAAGACACAAAGTATATTCTTGCTATATTAAGAAAAATCCTAATTTGAAACAAATATGGGTTCCAAAAAGTACCATAACTAACCCCTAAGGACCCAAGAACATTTGAGTACCAAAAAGTCTCTCTTTAAATGTTGATTGTAGAAACAAAGGAGTGTCAAACACAAGTGGTACTTAGATAGTGGATGCTCAAGGCATATGACCGGAGATGCCTCCAAGTTTTCAAGATTATTCATAAAAAAAGGAGGATATGTGACATTCGGTGATAATGCCAAAGGAAGGGTAATCAGACATGGTAATGTTGGTAACCCTTCTTCACCTATTATTAAAGATGTTTTGCTTGTTCATGGTTTGAAATATGATTTGATTAGCATTAGTCAATTGTATGATAAGGGATATTTTATTGCTTTTGTGCCTAATAAATGTGTGATTAAGGATGTTAGTAACAATAAGACATTATTTATTGGTAATAGATGTGGTAATATTTATACAATTGATATTGATGTTAATGATCATGTAGAAAAGTATTTCATTGTTAATCATGATGCTTGGTTATGGCGTAGAAGATTAGGTAATGCTAGCATGGACACAATTTCAAAAATTTCTAAAAATGATTTAGTTGATGGTTTTCCAAAAATAAAATTTGAATAGGATAAGATTTGTGATGCTTGTCAATTTGGAAAACAAGTGAGAACTTCTTTTAAACAAAAAGAAATTTATTTCAACAAATAAACCTCTACAATTACTTCATTTGGATTTATTTGGACCATCAAGAACTCAAAGCCTTGGTGGAAAGTATTATGTTTGTTATTGTGGATGATTATTCAAGATTCACTTGGGTGTTATTCTTGAAAACTAAAAATGAGGCCACACAAGCTTTTTCAAAATTTGCAAAAAGAGTCCAAAATCAAAAAGGGTATTCTATTGTGTCCATTAGGAGTGATCATGGTGGTGAAGTAGACAATGTTGCATTTGAAAATCTTTGTGATGAAAATGGTTTTGAGCATAATTTTTCCTCACCTAGAACTCCACAACAAAATGATGTTGTTGAGAGGAAAAATAGGACTACCCAAGAAATGGCTAGGACCATGTTACTTGAAAATAATTTGCCAAAATATTTTTGGGCCGAAGCCGTTAATACCGCATGCTTTATAATCAATAGAGTACATATTAGAGCTTTAATAAAGAAAACTCCTTATGAACTTTGGAAAGGAAGAAAACCCAACATTGGATTTTTTAAAGTTTTTGGATGTAAATGTTTTATTTTAAACACCAAGGATAACCTTAAAAAATTTGATGCAAAAGTCGATGTTAGAATTTTTGTTGGCTACTCCAACCATAGTAAGGCATATAGAGTTTTTAACAAAAAGACTCTTACTATTGAAGATTCTATGCATGTTGAATTTGATGAAACTAATGTGATTTCTTCAAAGAATTTAGATGATGATATTGTTGAGGTAGAAAAGCAAATCAAGAAATCAAGGCCTGATGAAAAGAGTCAAGATGAATTACAACTTCAACAAGAAAAGCTTGAGGAAGTAATTGATTCTTCGCAAGAATTATCAAAGGAATGGAGGTACGCAAAAGCTCACCCTAAAGATCTCATTATTGGTGAACCATCACAAGGTATGAGAACTAGATCTTCTTTTAGGAACTTTTGTAATCATTTTGCATTTGTCTCTCAATTTGAACCAAAATCTTTTAAAGAAGCAAAAAATGATGAATGTTGGATTTTGGCTATACAAGAAGAATTAAACCAATTTGAGACAAATCAAGTTTGAGAATTAGTCCCTAGACTCATATATGACTAAACCCCTTAGTCAATATATATTTTGCACAATTAGAAGAGAATTAGGCATGTTGGATATGTCTTAATTTTGTTTTTATATGATAATCTTTGAATGGTAGCATATGTAAGGGGGAGAATATATTTAGGGGGAGTAGTTAATTTGATTACATTTTTTTGATAATAACAAAAGGGGGAGAAATAGTTGGATTGCTTATATTCATAACAAGTGCCATTTTTTTGTTTATTCTTGATTTTATTTTCATTCTTAATTTTAGATTATATTTTAAAACAATCAATGGTTTGTCATCATCAAAAAGTGGGAGATTGTTAGCCCTAAGGCTACATGATAATTTTGATGATAACAATACACATTGATTCATAAGGTGTTACCACTACAAGAAAAATGACCATATTTGGCGGTCTTTGACCGTCAAATATGTATATATTTGGCGGTCTTAAAAGCGCCACCAATGGCACCGCCAAATATAGTCAAATTGACTATATTTGGCGGTCGGTCAAAGTGACAAATATGCATCTGACTATGTTTGGCGGTTTTTGACCGCCAAGTATAATAGTTTCAAAAATTAAAAAAATATATACTTGGCAGTTTTTAACCGCCAAGTATTTAAAAAAAATTTATATATATATAACCTATATCATGACTACTAATTATAACACAGAAAGTATGACCAGTCGTTTTTTGAGCCAGCCAAAAGGACATGATAGCCATGCTCAGAAGTCTTATTAAATGAACTAGGATCATCTGATAAATTCACCTACACAGATAAAATCCACACTATTCAGTACACAATGATTACAAATACGAAGCACATGCGAAAATATGTAAGAATCTCTCAATCCAAGGTACTATAGCAAGCAGAAATATATCAGCAGAAATGCATTATAATTGACTTTAATTACTCGAATAATGTTTTTAAATATGAATGCAGTAATATCTTCATCATGAGTCTTAAAAGTCGAGATCGAATATTGTGCAACACAGCCCAACGATTGCAAGATTGTTGGAATGTTCTGCCCACTCAGTGGAGAATCCACAAGTTGCTGAAGAGAAAGACAGAAACCAGGTCAGATTATCACCACAAATAATCTGACCATTAGAAATTCTGACTAAGTTACTATTATTCAAAAAGAAACAAAATTTGCTCCTTTGAAAATAAGTATCTAAACATGCACGTTACATGACTCATAATTGTGGCTGGTACAAATAATCAAACGATGGCGTTGATTTCTCTTATATAGGGTTAACAGTCTATACAATCTTCAAATATAATTAGCAACTTACACTCATGGCAGAATGCCTTTTTTTTTAAAAAAAAAACCCAAAAGTCGCCTGATCCTTTTAATAGGTAGAGTTCCTTATGTCTATCAAGTTTGAAATTTGGACTAACTCAATATTAAACAAACAAATCACTTGCTTGACCCAGTCACGAGAGGTTTTGAAGTGATCACCTCAACAAAATCTGTGCCAGGTTGTGGCATAGCTAGTTTTGGCGAGTTTTTCCAATGTGATTATTTCAGTAAGCATAAAGGAAGTGGTAATGTAGTTTTAGAGGAAATACCAATCATGTTTTCATTGTTATAAGGAAATTCTGACAACTGAGTAGCCTTTGAATCTTCGAGTAGCTTGGTCAACTTCTTGTTTCCACACCTCCGACCTTCATCAAGAGGGGTGTTCCCCCATCTGCAGAGTTTACATATTCAAACAATAATGTATTGGTTAAAAAACATACAATGAACTAACTAAATGTGCAGGAGTTTCTCATTCTCAGTTGTCCAAAACACACAAGCTACAAAAAGTGAAGCTCTCGCCCCCTCTGATTTTATCTTAAGAGATATATTATAGCACCAAGATGCCATGTCAAATTATATTTATAATAGAAATCCAAAAGAAGTGAAAAAGTGGGATACATAAGGGTGGAAAATTAAATTGCTGAATTTAGGTGATTAATAATAGAAAATTTTTATGCCTACACAAATAAGAGAGCCAGTGTTAGTCGAACAGATAAGACCAGGTTTCAGAAGCCAGGTTTTCAGACAAAATTTTAGCATCCATGTTAGAAATCAAGGTTTTAATGAATGTAGAAACTGCCAGGAATTTCATAGAGTAATAGTACAAGGAAAATAATGCTCCATCTTATCAAGTTCGTATTCCAACTTTTGCATCTTTAGTGCTGTGGTTTTAATTTACAATTGCTATGTGGACGATAAATTATATATAAAATGGTAAATGATTTGGCATCTATAAATCAAGGTCATCACACTTTGAGGTATTAAAGTTAGGATTAATCTTAGGAAATATAGCACTTTTCTAATTCATGCATTTCTAGTTAGGCACCAAACGGACTGAACCAACGGCAGATCACATAGTCTCAGGAATCACCTCATTAACATGATTATACCCATATCAAGCAAGAAAGATGAATGTTTCTACATTACCTTTCCTTTGTAAAAACACTGGCCCCAGCCTCTACTAGCAGCTTTGCCATAAAAAATAATCCCTCAGAGGCAGCCACATGAAGCGGGGTTCGGTGGTCATAATCTTTGGACTTTGGATCAATGCCATGGGACAAAACTCTTTTAAGGAAGTTTGAATGACCCCTAGAGACAGCCGTGCAAAGAAAACTACCAGCATCATCTATATTCAAGGAGGCTCCTTCTTTAACAAGTAACGAAGCAACTCGGTCATGTCCACTCTTTATGGCTTCTAGTAAGGGTGTGTTCCCAAATTTATCTATGAAAAATGAATAAACAACACTTGTTACTATGGCATAACGTATTAAACTAAGCATAGACACAAGTTGCATGAAAATTATTACATAACACAATCACCTTTGATGTTAATGTCTACTCTTTCTTGAATAAGGAAAAGAGTAATATCTTCATATCCTTTTGATGCTGCAAGATGCTGTTGAAAAAAACATATATATAATAATATAGAGGTCCATTTCAGACTTAAAAAGTTAGTTCACTGTCCAACAATAGTGGCATCACTAAATCACAAGTTTCAAAATGTAAAGCCTACAACATAACAGTAACCAGTGATGCTTAAATCTACAGAATGGTAATACATGTTCACTAAACTACACTCAATTCCCTCTCTTACTCTCTCTTATGCGTACAAGATTAGCAATAAAGCTCTAAACTAACAGATCCATTAATGTATTTTAGAAGGCAAACTTCATTCTTCTAAAAACTGCAATAGATTCCAGAATAATAATTTGAAGCCTGCTCTTTTATGCTTTGTGGTTAAATGTAGTCATAAATGCTAAACACTCTAAAAGTGGCGCCCTTGTAAACCTTTACCATAATTCTAACCATTCAAAGAAAGAAACCACGGGTTTCATTTGTTAACATGACACATCCACATATTTGTGGAAAAGTCCTTGAATTTTGGGATTTGGTTACAATTCTTTAGACATAGTAAAACTGCAGAAACTGTAATTGATTATTTGTACCAGCCACAATTAAGAGAGACAAAGCTAAAAAAGGCACAAGTACCAATCTAGAAGACATCACATCAAATAAACAAACCATGATATGAACACCTCTTGAGACAAATTAAAAGGGCAAGCTTTAACTCGAAAAATTCAAAGTTTATTAACTCGTTTTCTTCACAATTACAGCTGATGCATAAAAAATTCAAGACAACTAACGAAGCAACCATAAATAAGTTTCATAACGAATAAACCCAATTAGTAGTATTTCAATTTGCAAACAAAAGTATGAATTTTTAAGATAAAAATCCAACTAAAAAAGGAATTTTTAATGCTGCATAGAAGAGCAAAAACGTAAAAAATTTATCTTACATTGCCATCTCAATTTCCATCGTTTAGCTTACCTTGTTTTTCTTAGAAGAAGACTTGATTGCTAGGTCGCGGTTTCCACGATGCGAGGAGGCGAGAATGGAGCGGGACGAAGGGTGACAGAGTGGAACCAAATTGATTAGTTTAAGGTGGCCTGAAAGAGCCGTTGATTACGGCCAGGAACTAAACACTGAGCAGCAATGTAGCTGCTCGTCCTCGTTGTCGATAAAGCCGACTCCATAACTGCCACTGGAATTCACTTCCAGACTCGGTGGGTTTAGGCATGGTTTTGTATTACAATAATTTCTGTTGTCTCAAAACGCTGTCGTTTGCTCCAATCCAAACCCGAAACGGCCTTCCTTCTCTTACACTTAAAAGATGTTGTATACTTATTGTAGATAATAACTGCGCGATGCTAGAGTCGATGCCTTGCGGGGCTGCTACTGTCAGCGTGAGGCGGGGCTGCTGGAGTCGGCGAGTCGCATAAGTTAAGTAAGAGCCAAAAAAAACCTGAAAGATAAGAGAAAGATGTTGGACGATGGTGCAAGCAGCCGAAATAGAGCAAGAAGAAGACGGACTAGACACGAGAGGCGGCGATGCTGGACGAGAACTTGGCGAGTGGCTACGATGGAATGAAGTGGAGGAGGATGAAGCTTGGAGGATGACGGCGCTCCAAAAGTTAAAGGATTAGGTTTGCCGTTTTGGGAGATTAGGGTTGATTGTAATAATTTTTTTAATTATATACTTTATATCTACTAAAATTTATCAAAATTATCTCTGAAAACTACATAAAAATCCAAATATTTTATAATCTTCCACATATTTTATAATAGGGAACAAGACAAAATATTTTTTACTATATAAACTTGGGTGTATACTTATCACAATCTAAAAATGTGATAAATATATAATAAAGTTAAAATAATAAGTGACAAGTATGAAAGAAAGTTGAGTTTGACTTTGATACTAATGTTATATTTCTCACTTTTTAAAAAACCGTCAAATAAAAAAAATTCAAAGTGATAAATATGTTAAAATTTCTTGTAGTACTAATATGTTTACTTATGTGCAAGAATAAGATTCAATAAAATATTTATAAAATCAAGAAGAGGCTTATTAAAATGAAGTGTTGAAGCTAAGGAGAAGACTACATGTTAAAGGCACCAAAGTTTAAGAATAAGGTTTGATTCAAGGAATGTGACACATGAGCAATGTTTAATCAATTGGTCATATATTTCTCTACAAATGTCCAAATGACGTAATTCTTAACCCTTTGGAAAGCTTACTCAATTTATAACATTTTATATGTTTTAATGAAATTCAAATTTCAAGTGTAAGGTCGTCCAAATCATCATGCAAGTTGAAAGACAAATAGAAGTAGCTGACATGAGCACCGAATACTCTTTTGGACATATCTTGAGCTACAAAGCCAAATCACTTGATTCTTATGGCATTGGAAATCTGACTTAATGAAGCACATTTCATATGTTTTGAATAAATTCAAATTTTAAATGGAAGGCCAACATAATTGACATGCAAGTCGGTGGACTGACACAAGGAAGAAAAATCAACTCACATGAGCACTAAATGGTGTTTTGGCCATATATTAAGATAGAGATATCCAAATTCTTTGATTCTTATTGTTTTGAAAAGATTATTCAAATATGCAGATCTTTTATGTTATGAAGAAATTCAAATTTCAAACAGAATGCTGACAGAATTATCATTCAATTCAATGGACTGACACAAGGAAGAAAAATCAAGTCACATGAGCACCGAATGGTGTTTCGGCCATATCTTGAGTTACATATATCCAAATGACTTGATTCTTATGAGTTAGAAAGCTTATTCAAATTTGCAGATCTTTTATGTTTTGCATATTTTCAAATTTCAAACGAAATATTGACAAAAGTGGCAGACAAAATTACAGTTTTTATGGTGGGCAGAAAATTTGGAGATGGTGTCTTCACTTGATTAAGTTCATCTCATTTACCTATAAAAGGAGTCCTTCTCCCATGCATTCAGCGCCCTTCTCCCATGCATTCAGCAAGTGAAGAGAAGCATATATCAAGCAAAAAAAAACAAGAGAAATATCAAGTTTAGAGAGCTTTTATATTCTTTATCTACTCTTTAAAGAGAGTTATACTTTTGTTGTAAAAATTATCTTTGTTCTTGTATTGTGGTGAGAGTGAGATATTCTTGTAAAGGATAATAGTTATCCTTGAGAGAACTCTTATTGTATGTTATCAAGAGTTGAAGGAAGTTGCCTTGGTCAGGTTGTTCATCAAGAAGAACTCTTGGTATGGTGTTATCAAGGGTTGAAGAAAGTTGCCTTGGTAAGGTTGTTCATCAAGAAGAACTCTTGGTGTGGTGTTATCAAGGGTTGAAGGAAGTTGCCTTGGTGAGGTTATTCATCAAGAAGAACTCTTAGTGTGGTGTTATCAAGAGTTGAAGGAAGTTGCCTTGGTGTGGTTGTTCATCAAGCAAGTTGTAAAGAATTTTACAACTTAGTGGAAAGCCTAGCTTGTGGAGCTAGGAGCCCGTGGACGTAGGCAAGGTTTGCCGAACTACGTAAATTGAGTTTGCACTCTCTCTATCCTTTTCCTCTTTAAGTTTACTTGCACTTGTGATTGTTCTTTATTGCTATTCTCTTGATTGCATTCTATTTTTATCTTCTTCACCTTTATTTTCAATGAAAGAGCTAAATAATTTTGATCTTTCAAGAAAAGTTTTCTAAATCCGCTTTTATAAATAAAAACTTAATTCACCCCCCCTCTTAGGTTGCCATACCTGGGTCAACAAAAGGTACTGCATCTGTTAAAAGATCTAAATTAATGAGATTAAATTCTCATTTTGAAAATCTGATGATGCATGAGGATGAGTCAATTTCTGAATTTTACTCTAAGATATGTCACATTACGAATTCAGCATACATGCTTGAAAAAAATTTTACTGATGTAGAAGTTATTAGTAAGATAATTAGGTCTGTCCGAGACAAATTTCAACCTAAAATTTTAGCCATTGAGGAAGTTAAAAACACTGATGAAATGAGAGTTGATGAACTGGTTGGCATTCTCCAAAACTTTGAAATAAATCAAAATACTTAAAAACAAAAAGATAAAAGCATTGCATTTAATGTGAAAGCTAAAAAATATGATGACGAATGTAGTGATGAGCTTGATGAAATTGATTCTAAACAAATTACTTTTCTAACAAGAAATTATGTCAAGTTCATAAAAAGAAATTTCAGGAAAAAGAATCAAGGAAAGCCATCAAATTCAAGTGAAGAAAAATTCAAAAAGTTCAGCAAGGAGAATGATAAAAAGAAGCCGAAACAATCTGAAAAGAAAGGACAGATTCAGTGTTATGAATATTCTAGTTATGGGCATATTCAATCTAAATGTGCTAATCTCAAGAAGAAAAAACAAAAGGTTGACAGCAACCTGGAGTGATGAATCAGAATCAGAGTCAGAAGATCAAGATTGTATGAGCAATTTTGTTACATTTACAGCATCTGTAGCAGATAAAGGGAAAACTGTTATGTCAGATATAATAGAAGATTGTCAAGTCAGTATTAATCATTCAGATGAAGAAGATAGACCAGAATATTATGAAAAATTGCAAGAAACATACAATACACTCTATGGTGAATGGCTGAGTCAGAAAGAAGAAATCAACACCTTGAAAAAGAAGATTGAAGTTTTGAAATGTGAAAAAGCTTATACTGAAAACCACATCACTGAAATTGAGACTATTTTGACAAACAAAACAGCATACATTGAGAAAATCATAACATAACTAATTGAAAGTAAGAAGCGTATTGATTAACTTAAAATTGGAGCAGCCAAACTTGATCAAGTTTTGAACGTTGGAAGAGACAACTCCAACAAACATGGATTAGAGTATATTGAATGTAATGTTACATCTACATCAAAAACAGTCTTTGTTAA
>SNVD02008051.1:0-32181 GCA_013180625.2 Boswellia sacra | reverse complement strand
GAGTTACAGGTCTCTAGTATGCATGAGCGTATTGCACATATGGTTGTTACGTCCGATGCATTTATAGCTTTGCCGGGTGGTTATGGTACATTAGAGGAGATATTTCAAATCACATCTTGGGCACAGCTAAACATCCATCGGAAACCCATTGGTTTGTTAAATGTTAATAATTTTTTTGATGGTTTGTTGTCCTTTCTTGATCAAGCTGTAGAAAAAAATTTCATCTCACCGTCAGCAAGGCAAATGCTGGTTACAGCTTAAACTGCAGGAGAGTTAATTGACAAACTACAAGAATTCGTCTATTCACCTGATCCAACAATGGCTCGGATAAATTGGTTTGGAGAAGGCAACAAAGGCGTCAACTGGATTTAACCCTCCATCTGTAATCTCTATTTGCTGGTTTGCTTCGTTTTTGTTTGCTTTCTTTTTAGTGTGTTTATTTGAGATTTTTCATGTCATTTCTTTTGAGTTTTTTTAGGTTATTTCTTTCGTCCCAGGTAATATTTTCTAATCTCGGTTTTTAGAGTGCTGGCTTAAAAAGTTCAAGTTCTCTTGAAACGCATTCTGGATCTCTTCAATCCATAATGGCTGAATAAGGAGGCTAACTTCTACACTTTTTAGACCCATTCTAACTAACTTGTTTTTGTTTGCGGACTTGTTGAACTTTGTTATTTTATGAGTGAGTTTAGTTTTGCGTAATTTAGAGTTGTTATTTGTTTTTTTATCTTTATCAGTTTTGATTCAAAAAAAAAAACAATTGTGGAAAAACCTGAGAATGGCAGAATATGGGGTTTTCTTAACTCTTGAAACGCATTCTCTCTAAAAAAATCTGTAGTTTATTTATTTCGTGTTGTTTGAAGTGTCTTGTTTCTTGTTTTTGTTCTTTCATAATAAAGGTATATAGGCTGGAAACCTTAAGTCTGCGGGCTACTGGTCATAAGGATTGTTGAAATATACAATCTTGACTCAGGTGTAACAACGCCACGTACCTCTTTTCTTGCATTTTGTGGGTCGATAATAAGATAATGATTGAATTAAGAATAACTCTTGGAAAATGATAAATGATGCATGGATCTGTGTGCTTGAAATGTTTATTGGTTTCGCTTTGCTTTTGATTCCTTGCGCAACATTGAGCACTGAGCTATTATCACTGAGTTATTTGTTCACTTAGAAAAGTTTATGTAATTTAAATGTTTCTTCAGATTTCAATGAATTCTAGAACTTGTTTGATGGTCACTCGAGGCGAAATCCTAGACTGTGCAACATTGGGAAAATGATTTAGGCCATCTTTGGACCGTTTGAGCCTTAATAGCCAACCTTGACTGAAATTGATCCCTAGTTACCCCTTTTGAGCCTTTGTAAGCCTTTTTCTTTGTTAACTCACTAAAAGATTTCCTAACCTCAAATGAATTTGTTCCAAACAGTTTATCCCTTACCTATGAGCATGTAGATCATTCACCATTAAATTCTAAGCTATGTTCTGGTTTTGGGAAGTTAGAGGAGGTTGGGATGTGTCATGAGCAATGCAAGTGAGTTCTATTATGTTTGTAAAAAAAAAAGAAAAAAAAAGAAAAAAGAAAAAGCCAATCTGTACTTATCGTCCACGTACTTACACATTGAGGACAATGTGTTGTTTAAGTGTGGGGGAGGGGAAGTGTAATAAAAAAAAAGAAGAAAAAAAAGAAAAAAAGAAGAAGAATAAGAGATCTATACCCTTAAGTGTTCTTAAAAAGAATGAAACAACAAAGTGTGGGGTTGTAGTTTTCTTTTGTTTTCTGCAAAAAAAAAAAAAAGATTGAGTGTTCTAAATAAGTTTGGGGGAGTAACCTGGTGAATTGAAATGAAGTTGTGTTATAGGGTTGAGCTCTACCTAGTCTTGAATGATTTAGGTGTTTGTGGGTGATTTGAGCCAAATTATTATCCTTTATCATACCTTCACCCAAGCCAAACGTTACAAGCTTAATAAAGTCCTACTTGATCCGTAGTGTTGTGCATGTCTACATTAGTGGAGAGTGACTTGAAAAGCAGGCCTATGGAGTTCATTTATACACACATCTTCAATATTAAATATGATTCATTTTTATGCATAAACTCATCCGGGTTACAAGTGATTAGGTGAGAATGGCTCTACACACACACACTTGAGGAATTGATGTGAAGCGAAACTAATCCTTGAGATGAAATTCTTGATCAAGTGCATTATTTTGAAGTTTTCATTGGGTTATAATTAAGTACAATCTTTGAGGCCTATTTGCAAGATGAAGCATTTGTGTGTTTTAATTTTTTGTTGATTCTGTTTCGGTTTAGTTTTATTTCATATTGTAGTAGTTGCTCGAGGACTAGCAAAGTCTAAGTGTGGGGGAATTTGATAAGTGTCTATTTATATATCATTTTCATATCAATTAGTCCATGTTTCTTTGCTATATTCCTTGGTATTTTTATGTTTTTGTGTGGTTTTTGATGTTTGTAGGAGTTTTGGAGGAACTTACACAAAATTGGAGTAAAACCCTTCATTTTCACCTCTGCTAGTCAACCAATTTCTTGGAGTTGATTGTATCGATATACAATTAAACGGATAACATGCTATATACCATTGAAAAGTCTCGAAGTCATTTCATAACTTGAAGAGGGGAGAACGTGGAGGAGGCTGCCTCTTTGGATTTCTCTCATCTCTTGGAGTTCTTGAAGGAGATTGAAGGCTTGGAAAGAGGAAGAACTACAAATCTTAAGAGATTTCATCAGATTTGCTAAGTTTATCATTTCCCTTTCAATTTCTGGAATTGCTATGTATTGTATTGTATTTATGACATTCTTGAACATGTGTAACTAAATCTGAATTGGTTTGAGGGTGATTTCAAAGCCCTTGATATGGATTTTGTGAGTTGATTGTGCAAGAAATTGTTATCCCTGTCTCTTATACACATCTAGATGTGTATAAGAGACAGATTTAATGCTTATAATTGCTTGCTGATTGTATTTGGGTGGCCAACTAAATATAATATGGATATTGTCTATTGCTAGCTAGAAATCTTGTATCCGTAATTGTCTTGAATTTCTAATCATTAGTAGCAAAATTGGATCAGAGATGCAATTGAAGAATAAACCTAAGTTAAATAAATCCGAAGCTTGTGTTGTTTATGCTTAGATCAATCTGTCTTTCTTTTCATAATGCATCCATGAATTAAATTTAGAGAGCGTGTTCTAGGTTGTTTAATGGATAGAGATTAAGTAAAGAGCCTATTTTATTTAACAACAAAGTAATGAAAGATTGGGATAACAGAGCTTGTGTTATCTACGGTTGATAACTTCAATGCTGTAATTGGATGACAATTCTACGATTAATTCGCAAATCCATATCTTGTGGGAGAGAAGGATCCCTTAACTAGATTTCTCTCATTGATCTTCCATTCAAATTAACTTCTGTTTTGTTATTCTTAATTTGCATTCTTATTTCATTTAGTTAATCATTCAACAAAAATCCCCTTATTTAGTTTATTGTTGCTGGAAAATAATAATTCAATTAGTAATCAATCCTCGTGGGAAACGATATTACTATCACTTTATTACTTGTTCGACTAAGTATATCGCTAGTTCGAACGCATCACAAGAAAATCACAAAACTGATGAAGGAGATGAACACTTCATAGACAGAACCAAACACTGAACTTCTCAGGTAAACCTATAACTCCCATTCCTTCATATGTTTCTCCTCCACTTTTTCCTAGTAGATTTGCACAATCGAAGGAGAAACAAGAACAAGAAATCCTGGAAACTTCTCACAAAATCGAGGTAAAAATACCACTTCTGGATGCTATTGAGCAAGTACCTCGTTGTACAAAATTTCTCAAGGAGTTATGCACCAACAAGAGAAAGTTGGAGGGAAATGAGAAAGTAATTGTGGGGGAAAATGTTTCAGCTGTATTGCAAAGAAAAATTCCTCCAAAATGCAAAGATCTAGGTACGTTCATCATTCCATGCACCATTGGTAATACCAAGTTTGAAAGAGCTATATTAGATTTAGGAGCATCTATTAATGTCATGCCATATTCTATTTATGCTTCTTTAAATCTTGGACCTTTTGCGAAAACTGGTATTACCATTCAGTGTGCTGATCATTTTAATGCATATCACAAAAGAGTTGTGGAAGATGTGCTTGTGCAGGTGAATCAATTGGTTTTCCTAGCAGACTTCTATGTACTTAAAATAGAGGATGAGACATCTCCTAATCCAACACCGATTCTTTTAGGGAGGCCATTCTCGAAAACTGCTAGAATCAAGATTGATGTTCATTATGGCACTTTGAACATAGAGTTTGATGGCAAGGTGATATGTTTTAATATTTTTGAGGAAATGAGGTACTCTAATGACTAACATTCTGTTTTTGCAGTTGACGTTATTGATTATTTGCCACAACAATGTTTTGAGTTAACTCGCAAGAATGGAGCGGATGTTGCTATTAGTGAACACATAAGGATAGAAAGTTTCAAAGAACCAAGAAAGCTGATACAAGTGTCTAAAGAAGTGGAGGAAGATGTGACAAGCTTGGATGAGACTATAGCTATCACCACAAATAGGTATGATGTTTCGTACATTGAATTGCCTTTATCTAATGAGAAACTTCTTCCTTCTGTGATGAAAGCCAAACCCTTGGAGCTTAAGCTACTTCCAGATTATTTGAGGCATGTGTTTTTGGGTGAGAATGATACTTTGCGAGTTACAAGGAAATGCCGGCCTGCACGGATACAAGAGATAAACTCGTTATAGTCCGAATACTTACAGAATCACACAATAAGCTATGAGTGGACAATTGTTGAAAATCCCAAGGCCCATCCATATGCATGACCGTATCTTGTTAGAAGAGGGATCCAAGCCCATTAGAGAAGCACAACAGAAATTGGATACTCCCATAATGGAACCAACGTCGGGCTGAGGACGTTAAACCAAGCGCTTATTGGGAGGCAACCCAATGTTTTTGAAAAATAAAAAAAAAGAAGAAAAGAAAAATAAAATGAGGTAATAATGATCGATTTTGTGTCTCGAGGAGATTCCTTTCATAGGCCATCAAATTGATCAGGTTTATCTCTCTTTGCCATCTGTCTTATTTGTTTTTATATTTTTTACTTGTTTTTGACTTTTGTTTGCTATTGTGTTGTTATCTCTTTTATGTGTCTTTAGTTTCGTTTTTGCTCTTTTCTTTTCCTTTCTTTTGTTTAATTTGATTACTCCGTGCTTTGAGCTCATTTGTGCAGCAGCTTGTGAAAACATCCAAACGGAAGTTGAAGTCATTCGCCAAAGGTTTGAAACGTGCATATCTGGGAGAAGAACAGACTCAATCGCATTATCGGTAATATCTCTCCTTTTCTTCTCTTCAATGGATGCCGATATCTTTCTGTCGAACCTTCGTAAATATTTTCCTTCACTTCCTCAAAATGCTGTGTTTAAAATTTATAAAGTAAGGATGACTAGACTTTGGGTATTGATGCTCTTAAATGTGCTTGCGGATATCCGATGGCTTATCGAAGCCAAGGTGAGATTGTCCGGTGAGCCGGACATTAATCTCGCAAAATACATGCCTGGTCTAGGAAAGAGCTACTACGCCAAGAGGGGAAGAGCGAAAAGGTTACAAGTATGTTATAAATGTGCTAGATGGAATTGTAACCAGACTTGTTGTTCATTAGGTTTTGTGTCCAGGAATAGAGAAGATAAACTTTCATTTATTAAGAATGGTTTGAGTAATGAGTCGCGGGATAATGTTTTGTTAACTCTCGAGTCACATTCTTGTGGACTTGTTCAGCGTGAATTGCTTAATCTATGGACACAATTTCGTGATGAATTGCAGTGTATAGTCTAGGGAATCTGACTAAAAACGACCCTGTTTGCCAGTTTATAAGAAAACTGGATGGGAAGCAAATCCCCGACTCATAGAATGCGTTTCAGCCGTTACTGGACGTAAAACCAGAGGAAATGTGAGCCACAATCACAACTACTTGTATATTTGAATATGTGTTGTTGTTGTCGAATTTATTTTTTTTTCTTGTTTCGTTTGATCTGATTATCAATGTTGTTTTTGTGTTGTTGTTGTTTGTTGATTTTGTTTGTTTTAATTTCAAGTTTTCTTTTTGACAAACCAGATGACTACCCCAGGATATAAGCACACGTGGAAGACAAGTGTGGAGGTTTTTGTCAACCTCCGTCGAAAGTATATCTTTACTTTTCATGCTTCACGTGGGAGACAAGTGTGGCGGTTTTGTCAAACCCCACCGAAAGTATATTTCCATTTTCATGCTTCACGTGGGAGACAAGTGTGTAGGTTTTGTCAAACCCCGCCGAAAGCATATCCCACCGAAATTATGTCCCCATGTGTCAAATATGAGAGATTTACGTGTGTATATATCCATGCTGCATATTTTGAAATGTCATTTTATAACTTATCTTGCACTTAAATCGCATAATACCTAACGTACATCATTGTCGTACACAAGTTTAGAGCACTTTTAGAAATGGAGAAAGCACCAATTCGACAATTCCAAAATATATGCGTATTTTGTGGATCGCAATTTGGTAAAGATGGAGAGTTTACAACAGCAGCTCTTGATCTTGGTAGGACATAAGCTGCGAGGGGTATTCATTTGATTTATGGAGGGGGTAGTCTTGGGTTAATGGGGTGTGTGTCAACAGCTGCATCCCTATGAGGGAGCAAAGTTCTCGGCATTATCCCTAAACCATTAGCTGTACGAGATATCATAGGCAACACAATCGGGGAAGAGTTACAGGTCTCTAGAATGCATGAGCGTATTGCACATATGGTTGTTAAGTCCGATGCATTTATAGCTTTGCCGGGTGGTTATGGTACATTAGAGGATTTATTTCAAATCACCTCTTGGGCACAGCTAAACATCCATCGGAAACCCATTGGTTTGTTAAATGTCAATAATTTTTTTGATGGGTTGTTGTCTTTTCTTGATCAAGCAGTAGAAAAAAACTTCATCTCACAGTCAGCGAGGCAAATCCTGGTTACAGCTTCAACTGCAGGGAGTTAATTGACAAATTACAAGAATTCGTCTATTCGCCTGATTCAAAAATGGCTCGGATAGATTGGTTTGGAGAAGGCAATAAAAGGCGTAGACTGGATTTAACGCTCCATCTGTATTCTCTATCTATTGGTTTGCTTCGTTTTTGTTTACTCTCTTTTTATTGTGTTTATTTGAGATTTTTCATGTTATTTCTTTTGAGCTTTTCAGGTTATTTCTTTCGTTCCAGGTAATATTTTCTAATCTCGGTTTTTAGAGTGGTGGCTTAAAAAGTTCAAGTTCTCTTGAAACGCATTCTGGATCTCTTCAATCCATAATGGCTGAATAAGGAGGCTAACTTCTAAACTTTTTAGACCCATTCTAACTGACTTGTTTTTGTTTGCTGGCGTGTTGGACTTTGTTATTTTATGAGTAAGTTTAGTTTTGTGTAATTTAGAGTTGTTGTGTGTTTTTGTCTATATCAGTTTTGATTCGAAAACAAAACATTGTGGAAAAACCTGAGAATGGCAGAATATGGGGTTTCCTTAACTCTTGAAACGCATTCTCTCTAAATAAATCTGTAGTTTGTTTATTTTATGTTGTTTGAAGTGTCTTGTTTCTTGTTTTGTTCCTTCATAATAAAGGTATATAGGCTGGAAACCTTAAGTCTGCGGGCTACTGGTCCTAAGGATTGTTGAAATATACAATCTTGACTCAGGTGTAACAACGCCACATACCTCATTTCTTGCATTTTGTGAGTCGATGATAAGATAATGATTGAATTAAGAATAACTCTTGGAAAATGATAAATGATGCATGGATCTGTGTGCTTGAAATGTCACTCGAGGCGAAATCCTAGACTGTGCAACATTGGGGAAATGATTTAGGCCATCTTTGGACCGTTGGAGCCTTAATAGCCAACCTTGACTGAAATTGATCCCTAGTTACCCCTTTGAGCCTTTGTAAGCCTTTTTCTTTGTTAACTCACTAAAAGATTTCCTAACCTCAAATGAATTTGTTCAAAACAGTTTATCCCTTACCTATGAGCATGTAGATCATTCACAATTAAATTCTGAGCTATGTTCTGGTTTTGGGAAGTTAGAGGAGGTGGGATGTGTCATGAGCAATGCAAGTGAGTCCTATTGTGTTTGTAAAAAAAAAAAAAGAAAACAAAAGCCAATCTGTACTTATCGTCCACGTACTTACACATTGAGGACAATGTGTTGTTTAAGTGTGGGGGAGGGGAAGTGTAATATAAAAAAAAAAAGAAAAAAAGAAAAAAATGAGAACAAAAGAAGAAAAATAAGAGATCTATACCCTTAAGTGTTCTTAAAAAGAATGAAACAACAAAAGTGTGGGGGTGTAGTTTTCTTTTGTTTTGTGCAAAAAAAAAAAAAAGATTGAGTGTTCTAAATAAGTTTGGGGGAGTAACCTGGTAAATTGAAATGAAGGTGTGTTATAGGGTTGAGCTCTACATAGTCTTGAATGATTTATGTGTTTGTGGGTGATTTGAGCCAAAATTATTATCCTTTATCATACCTTCACCCAAGCCAAACGATACAAGCTTAATAAAGTCCTACTTGATCCTTGGTGTTGTGCATGTCTACATTAGTGGAGAGTGACTTGAAAAGCAGGCCTATGGAGTTCATTTATACACACATCTTCAATATTAAATATGATTCATTTTTATCCATAAACTCATCGGGTTACAAGTGATTAGGTGAGAATGGCTCTACACACACACACTTGAGGAATTGAAGTGAAGCGAAACTAATATTTGAGATAAAATTGTTGATCAAGTGCATTATTTTGAAGTTTCCTTGGGTTATAATCAAGTACAATCTTTGAGGCCTATTTGCAAGTTGAAGCATTTGTGTGTGTTTTAATTTTTCTTTGATTCTGTTTCGGTTTAGTTTGTTTCGTATCATTTTAGTTGCTCGAGGACTAGCAAAGTCTAAGTGTGGGGGAATTTGATAGGTGTCTATTTATGTATTACTTTGATATCAATTCGTCCATGTTTCTTTGCTATATTCCTTGGTATTTTTATGTTTTTGTGTGGTTTTGATGTTTGTAGGAGTTTTGGAGCAACTTGCACAAAAATGGAGTAAAACCCTTATTTTCACCTCTGCTAGTCAGTGATCTTCTCGGATTTAATTGTATTGATATACAATGAACCCGACGACATGTTATATACCGTTGGAAAGCTCTCTAAGTATATTTTCTGGAGAAATTTACTGTTTATAAATCCATTCAGTGTACCAAAAGTTGTAATCAAAACAGTGTCAGATGTATAGAAATATAATTCCACAAGTCACTGTAGCATATATAATACGGGGCACTGTAGCAAGTCACTGTAGCAGAGTATTTAAACACATTTTAGGGTTTTATTTTCATAACTTGAAGAGGGGAGAACGTGGTAGAGGCTGCAGCTCTGGAATTCTTTCATCTCTTGGAGTTCTTGAAGGAGAAAGGAAGCTTGGAAGAGGAAGAACTACAATCCAAAGAGAATTACATCAAATTTGCTAAGTTTTTCCCTTCCCTTTCATTTTCTGGAATGTCTCCATGTTGTATTGTATTACCACGTTCTTAAACATGTGTAACTGAATCTGAATTGGTTGAGGGTGATTTCAAAGCCCCTGATATGGTTTTTGTAAGTTGATTGTGTAAGGAATTGTTATCCAATTCTCTAAATGAAGTTGCTTGTATTCTCCCATATTTAATGCTTATGATTGCTTGCTGATTGTATTTGAGTGGCCAACTGAATATAATCTGGTTGTTATTTATTGCTAGACTAGAAATCTTGATCCGTAATTGTCTTGAATTTCTAATCATTAGTAGCAAAATTGTGATCAGAGATTACAATTGGAGAATATAACCTAAAGTTAAATAATCCGAGCTTGTGTGTTTATTGCTTAGATCAACCTATCTTTCTTATCATAATGCATCCATTGAATTAAACTCAGAGAGCTTGTTCTAGGTTGTTTAATGGATAGAGATTAAATAAAGAGCTTGTTTTATTTAACAACAAAGTAAGGAAAGATTGGGTTAATAGAGCTTGTTATTATCTACGGTTGATAACTTCAATGCTGTAATTAGATGACAATTCTAGAATTACTTCGCAAATCCATATCTGTGGTAGAGAAGGATCCCTTAACCAGCTTTCTCCCATTGATTTTTCATTCAAATTTACTTTCTGTTTTGTTATTCTTTACTTGCATTCTTATTTCATTTAGTTAAGCATTCAACAAAAATCCCCCCCTGTTTAGTTTATTGTTGCTGGAAATAACAAATTCAATTAGAATCAATCCTCGTGGGAACGATATCTTACTTATCACTTTATTACTTGTGCGACTAGTATACTTGCTAGTTTCGAACGCATCAGTAACAAGGATTTGCCTCGCTGATGGTGAGATAAAATTTTTTTCTACAGCTTGATCAAGAAAAGACAACAAACCATCAAAAAAATTATTGACATTTAACAAACCAATGGGTTTTTTTATGGATGTTTAGCTGTGCCCAAGAGGTGATTTGAAATATCTCCTCTAATGTGCCATAACCACCGGGTAAAGCTATAAATGCATCGGACTTAAAAATCATATGTGCAATACGCTCATGCATGCTAGAGACTTGTAACTCTTCCCCGATTGTGTTGCCTACGATATCTCGCACAGCTAATGGTTTAGGGATAATACCGAGAACTTTACTTCCTCCTAAGGATGCAGCTGTCGACACACACCCCATTAACCCAAGACTACCCCCTCCGTAAATCAAATGAATACCCCTCGCAGCTAATGTCCTACCAAGATCAAGAGCTGCGGTTGTAAACTCTCCATCTTTACCAAATTGCGATCCACAAAATACGCATATATTTTGGAATCGCCGAATTGGTGTTTTCTCCATTTCTACAATTGCTCTAAACTTGTGTAAGACAATGATGCACCTTAGGTATTATGCGATTCAAGTGCAAGACAGGTTATAAAATGACATTTCAAAATATGCAGCACCTGGGGATAGATAATTGCCTTTTTTATTTCCTGTTGTATCGTTTTTTTATTTTATATATACACACGTAAAACTCTCAAATTTGACACATGGGGACATAATTTCGGTGGGGGTTGCTCGATGCAGATTTATCGCCCCGATATTTGTAAAAATAGATATGCTTTCGGTGGGGTTTGACAAAACCTCCACACTTGTCGCCCACGTGTGCATGAAAAAATGGAGATAAACTTTCGGTGGGGTTTGAAAAAAACCGCCACACTTGTCTCCCATGTGAAGCATGAAAAGTAAAGATATACTTTCGGCGGAGGTTGACAAAACCTCCACACTTGTCTTCCACGTGTGCTTATATCATTGGGTAGTCATCTGGTTTGTCAAAAAGAAAACTTGAAATTAAAACAAACAAAATCAACAAACAAACAACAACACAAAAACAACATTGATAATCAGATCAAACGAAACAAGAAAAAAAATTCTACAACAACAACACACATTCAAATATACAAGTAGTTGTGATTGTGGCTCACATCTTCCTCTGGTTTTACGTCCAGTAACGGCTGAAACGCCTTCTATGAGTCGGGATTTGCTTCCCATCCAGTTTTCTTATAAACTGGCAAACAGGGTCTTTTTTAGTCAGATTCACTAGACTATAACACTGCAATTCATCACGAAATTGTGTCCATAGATTAAGCAATTCACGATGAACAAGTCCACAAGAATGTGACTAGAGAGTTAACAAAACATTATCCAGCGACTCATTACTCAAACCATTCTTAATAAATGAAAGTTTATCTTCTCTATTTCCTGGACGCAAAACCTAATGAACGACAAGTCTGGTTACAATGATGTCAGTTCGAAACTAGCAAGTATACTAGTCGCACAAGTAATAAAGTGATAAGTAAGATATCATTCCCACGAGGATTGATTCTAATTGAATTTGTTATTTTACAGCAACAATAGATAAATGGGGGGGTTTTGTTGATGGATTAACTAAATGAAAAATTAATATAAATGCACAATAAAACAACACAAAGTAAAAGAGAGTGAAAAATCAATGAGAGAACTGTTAAGGATCTGAGGCTAGTTCGGAACAAACTAGCAAGTATACTAGTCGCACAAGTAATAAAGTGATAAGTAAGTATCGTTCCCACGAGGATTGATTCTATTGAATTTGTTATTTCCAGCAACAATAAACTAAACAGGGGGGATTTTTGTTGAATGATTTACTAAATGAAATAAGAATGCAAGTAAAAAATAACAAAACAGAAAGTAAATTTGAATGAAAAATCAATGGGAGAAAGTTGGTTAAGGGATCCTTCTCTACCACAAGATATGGATTTGCGAATTAAATGTAGAATTGTCATCTAATTACAGCATTGAAGTTATCAACCGTAGATAATAATAAGCTCTATTACCCCAATGAGACTTTTCCTACTTGCTGTTAAAAAAATAAGTCATGTATTGATCTCTATCCATTAACAACCTAGAAAACAAAGACTCTCTGAGTTAATTCAATGGATGCATTACGATAAGAAAGATAGGATGATCTAATCAATAAACACACAAGCTCGGATTATTTAACTTAGGTTGTATTCTCCAATTGCAATCTCTGATCACAATTTTGCTACTAATGATTAGAAATTCAAGACAATTACGGATCAAGATTTCTAATCTAGCAATAGACAATATCAAGATTATATTCAGTTGGCCATTCCAAATACAATCAGCAAGCAATCATAAGCATTAGATATGGGAAAATACAAGCAACTTTAATTAGGAATTGGATAACAACTTCTTGCACCAATCAACTTACAAAAACCATATCAGGGGCTATCGAAATCACCTCAACCAATTCAGATTCAGTTAACATGTTTAAGAAACGTCGCGTTTGGAAATACAAACACCTGGAGGACATTCCAGAAAATGAAAGGGAAATGAAAACCTTAGCAAATTTGATGAAATCTCTTAGGATTTGTAGTTCTTCCTCTTTCCAAGCCTTCAATCTCCTTCAAGAACTCCAAGAGATGAGAGAAATCCAAAGATGCAGCCTCCTCCACATTCTCCCCTTCAAGTTATGAAAATAAAACCCTAAAATGTGTTTAAATACTCTGCTACAGTGAATTGCTACAGTGCCCCGTATTATACAGGCACAGTGACTTTGGAATTACATTTCTTATATTCTCACACTGGTTGATTACACTTTTGGTACACTGAATGGATTCATAAACCGTAAATTTCTCCAAAAAGTAGACTTTGAGAGCTTTTCAACGGTATATGAGATGTCATCGGGTTCATTGTATATCAATACAATTAAATCCGAGAAGATGGTTGACTAGCAGAGGTGAAAATGAAGGGTTTTACTCCATTTTTGTGCAAAGTTGCTCCAAAACTCCTACAAACTTCAAAACCACACAAAAACATAAAAATACCAAGGAATATAGCAAAGAAACATGGACGAATTGATATAAAATTAATACATAAATAGACACATATCAGGATCCTCTCTACCACAGATATGGATTGCGAATTAATTGTAGAATTGTCATCCAATTACACCATTGAAATTATCAACCGTAGATAACAACAAGCTCTGTTATCCCAATCTTTCCTTACTTGTTGTTAAATAAAACAGGCTCTTTATTTAATCTCTATCCATTAAACAACCTAGAACAAGCTCTCTAAATTTAATTCAATGGATGCATTACGATAAGAAAGACAGGTTGATATAAGCAATAAACACACAAGCTCGGATTATTTAACTTAGGTTGTATTCTCCAATTGCAATCTCTGATCACAATTTTGCTACTAAGGATTAGAAATTCAAGACAATTACGGATCAAGATTTCTAGTATAGCAATAGACAATATCCAGATTATATTCAGTTGGCCACCCAAATACAATCCAGCAAGCAATCATAAGCATTAAACATAGGAAAATACAAGAAACTTCAATTAGAGAATTGGATAACAATTCCTTGCACAATCAATTCATAAAAACCATATCAAGGGCTTTGAAATCACCCTCACCCAATTCAGATTTAGTTACACATATTCAGACAGAATACAAATACAATACAATATGGAGACATTCCAGAAAATGAGAGGGAAAGGGAAACTTAGCAAATTTGATGAAATCTATTAGGATTTGTAGTTCGTCCTCTTTCCAAGCCTTCAATCTCCTTCAAGAACTCCAAGAGATGAGAGAAATCCAAAGATGCAGCCTCCTCCACGTTCTCCCCTCTTCAAGTTATGAAAATAAAACCCTAAAATGTGTTTAATACTCTGCTACAGTAACCTGTTACAGTGTCCCGTATTATACATGCTACAGTGATTTGTGGAATTACATTTCTATACTTCTCACACTGTTTTGAATACAACTTTTGGTACACTGAATGGATTTATAAACCGTAAATTTCTCCAGAAAATAGACTTCGAGAGCTTTCCAACGGTTTATAACATGTCGTCGGGTTCATTGTATATCAATACAATTAAATCCGAGAAGATCACTGACTAGCAGAGGTGAAAATGAAGGGTTTTACTCCATTTTTGTGCAAGTTGCTCCAAAACTCCTACAAAACATCAAAACCACACAAAAACATAAAAATACCAAGGAATATAGCAAAGAAACATGGACGAATTGATATAAAAATGATATATAAATAGACACTTATCAAATTCCCCCACACTTAGACTTTGCTAGTCCTCGAGCAACTACGACAATATGAAATAAAACTAAACTGAAACAGAACAAACAAAAAATTAAAACACACAAATGCTTCATCTTGCAAATAGGCCTCAAAGATTGTACTTAATTATAACCCAAGGAAAACTTCAAAATACTGCACTTGATCAAGAATTTTATCTCAAAGATTAGTTTCGCTTCAATTCAATTCCTCAAGTGTGTGTGTGTAGAGCCATTCTCACCTAATCACTTGTAACCCAGATGAGTTTATGCATAAAAATGAATCATATTTAATATTGAAGATGTGTGTATAAATGAACTTCATAGGCCTGCTTTTCAAGTCACTCTCCACTAATGTAGACATGCACAACACCAAGGATCAAGTAGGACTTTATTAAGCTTGTAACATTTGGTTTGGGTGAAGGTATGATAAAGGATAATAATTTGGCTCAAATCACCCACAAACACATAAATCATTCAAGACTATGTAGAGCTTAACCCTATAACACAACTTCATTTCAATTCACCAGGTTACTCCCCCAAACTTATTTAGAACATGTGTTATAGGGTTAAGCTCTACATAGTCTTGAATGATTTATGTGTTTGTGGGTGATTTGAGCCAAATTATTATCATTTATCATACCTTCACCCAAGCCAAACGTTACAAGCTTAATAAAGTCCTACTTGATCCTTAGTGTTGTGCATGTCTACATTAGTGGAGAGTGACTTGAAAAGCAGGCCTATGGAGTTCATTTATACATAAATCTTCACTATTAAATATGATTCATTTTTAAGCATAAACTCATCTGGGTTACAAGTGATTAGGTGAGAATGGCTCTACACACACACACTTGAGGAATTGAAGTTAAGCGAAACTAATATTTGAGATAAAATTGTTGATCAAGTGCATTATTTTGAAGTTTTCCTTGGGTTATAATTAAGTACAATCTTTGAGGCCTATTTGCAAGATAAAGCATTTGTGTGTTTTAATTTTTTTGATGATTCTGTTTCGGTTTAGTTTTATTGCATATTGTCGTAGTTGCTCGAGGACTAGCAAAGTCTAAGTGTGGGGGAATTTGATAAGTGTCTATTTATATATCATTTTTATATCAATTCGTCCATGTTTCTTTGCTATATTCCTTGGTATTTTTATGTTTTTGTGTGGTTTTTGATGTTTGTAGGAGTTTTGGAGGAACGTACACAAAATTGGAGTAAAACCCTTCATTTTCACCTCTGCTAGTCAACCAATTTCTTGGAGTTGATTGTATCGATATACAATTAACCGGATAACATGCTATATACCATTGAAAAGCTCTCGAAGTCTATTTTCTGGAGAAATTTACGGTTCACGAATTTATGTAGTGTACCGAAAGTTGTGATAAAAATGGTATGAGAAGTGTATATTTGTAATTCCACAAATCACTGTAGCATGTATAATACGGGACACTGTAGCAAGTTACTATAGCAGAGTATTTAAACACATTTTAGGGTTTTATTTTCATAACTTGAAGAGGGGAAAACGTGGGAGGAGGCTGCATTTCTGGATTTCTCTCATCCCTTGGAGTTCTTGAAGGAGAAAGAAGATTTTGAAAGAGGAGGAACTACAATTCCAAGAAGATTCATCTACAAAGAAGATTTCAAAGAATTTGCTAAGTTCTTTCTTTCCTTTTCAATTCTGGAATTTCTCTGTATTGTATTTGTTATTCTGATTGAATATGTGTAATAAATCTGAATTGGTTGAGGGTGATTTCAAAGCCCTTGATATGGATTTTGTGAGTTGATTGTGTAAGAAATTGTTATCCAATTCTCTAATTGAAGTTGCTTGTATTTTCTCATATCTAATGCCTATGATTGCTTACTGATTGTATTTGGAATGGCCAACTGAATATAATCTGTTGTTGTCTATTGCTAGATTAGAAATCTTGATCCGTAATTGTCATGAATTTCCAATCATTAGTAGCAAAAATTGTGATCAGAGATTGCAATTGGAAAATACAACCTAGGTTAAATAATCCGAACTTGTGTGATATTGCTTAGATCAACCTATCTTTCTCATCGTAATGCTTCCATTGAATTAAACTCAGAGAGCTTGTTCTAGGTTGTTTAATGGATAGAGATTAAATAAAGAGCTTGTTTTATTTAACAACAAAGTAAGGAAAGATTGGGATAACAGAGCTTGTTGTTATTTACGGTTGATAACTTCAATGCTGTAATTGGATTACAATTCTATGTTAATTCACAAATTCATATCTTGTGGCAGAGAAAGAACCCTTAACCAAGTGTCTCTCATTGAATTTTCAATTCATTTAATATTGTGTTGTGTTATTCTTTACTTGCATTCTTATTTCATTTAGTAAATTGATGCGTTCGAAACTAGCAAGTATACTAGTCGCACAAGTAATAAAGTGATGAGTGAGATATCGTTACCACGAGGATTGATTCTAATTAAATTTGTTATTTTTCAGCAACAATAAACTAAATATGGGGGGTTTTGTTGGGTGGATTTCCAGGACAACCAAGGCAAAGTTATGACCCTTTCTCCAATACTTACAATGCTGGATGGAGAGATCACCCTAATTTAAGATATGCGAATCGTCAACCAATTGTCCCAAATGCCATACCAAATCGACCACCAGGTTTCAATCAACCAAGGGTGCAGCAACAATTTCAAGCACAACCACAACCAGCACCACAACCAGCTCCACAAAATTCAGGTACGTCTCTCGAGGATATTGTTAAAGCACTTGCCACTAACACAATGCAATTTCAGTAGGAAACTAGGGCAAGTATCCAAAACCTGGAAAATCAAATGGGACAATTGGCCACTAACATGAGCAAATTTGAGAGTCAAAGATCAGGAAAATTACCTTCTCAGCCAGTGATCAATCCAAGAGAAAATGCTAGTGCTGTAACTTTGAGAAGTGGAAAGCAATTAGAGATTCCACCAAAGAAATCACAAATTGATGCAGGGGATGATACCACTTCTACCATGAACAAAACATCCACTTGTAAGGTAAATCCTAAAATTTCCATTCATTCATATGTTACCCCTCCACCATTTCCCAGCAGATTTGCAAAATCAAGGAAGGAGGAACAAGAACAAGAAATCCTGGAAACTTTTCGCAAGATCGAGGTAAACATACCACTTCTGGATGCTATCAAGCAAGTGCCTTGTTATGCAAAATTTCTCAAAGAGTTATGCACCAACAAGAGGAAGTTGAAAGGAAATGAGAAGGTAAGTGTGGTGGAAAATGTTTCAGCTGTATTGCAAAGAAAAATTCCTCCGAAATGCAAAGATCCAGGTACGTTCACCATTCCATGCCCCATTGGTAATACCAAGTTTGAAAGAGCTATGTTAGATTTAGGAGCATCTATTAATGTCATGCCATATTCTATTTATGCTTCTTTGAATCTTGGACATCTTGCGGAAACTGGTATTGTAATTCAACTTGCTGATCGTTCTAAGGCATATCCCACGGACGTTGTAGAAGAATGTGCTTGTGCGCGTGAATCAATTGGTATTTCCAGACAGGACTTTTATGTTCTTGAAATGGAGGATGAGACATCTCCCAATCCAACACGATTCTTTGGGGAGACCATTTGAAAACTGCCCGAACGAAGATTGATGTTCATGATGGCACTCTCACCATAGAGATTGATGGCGAGGTGATTCGTTTCAATATTTTTGAGGCAATGAGGTACCCTAGTGACTTGCATTCTATTTTTGCAGTTGATGTTATGGATTCTTTGGCACAACAACTTTTTGAGTTAACTCGCAAGGATGCATTGGAAGTAGCCATTAGTGAGCACATAGAGGCAGAAAATTTCAGAGAATCGAGGAAGTTGATACAAGTGTCTAAAGAAGTGGAGGAAGCTGTGGCAAGCTTGGATGAGACTATAGCTATCACCACAAAGAGGTATGATGTTTCGTACATTGAATTGCCTTTATCTAATGAGAAACTTCTACCTTCCGTGATGAAAGCACCTGCCTTGGAGCTTAAGCCTCTTCCATATCATTTGAAGCATGTATTCCTAGGTGAGAAAGATACTTTGCCAATCATAATAGCAAAGGGTCTTGCACCATTACAAGAAGAGAAACTCATCCGAGTGCTTCGAGATCACAAACAGCCATTGGGTGGACAATCGCTGACATCAAAGGTATTAGTCCAGCCATATGCATGCACCGCATCTTGTTAGAAGAGGGATCCAAGCACACTCGAGAAAGAAGCACAGCGGAGGTTGAATCCTCCAATGATGGAAGTTGTCAAGAAAGAAATCCTGAAATTGTTAGATGTGGTGTGATTTATCCAATTTCGGACAGCAAGTGGGTGAGTCCAGTCCAAGTTGTTCTGAAGAAATCTGGTGTTACGGTGATTAAGAATGACAATAATGAGTTAGTTTCCACTCGTATCCAAACCGGCTGGCGAGTTTGTATTGATTATTGGAAGCTCAATTCAGCAACTCGCAAGGATCACTTTCCTTTGCCATTCATTGATCAATGCTGGAGAGATTAGCAGGTCATTTCATTATTGTTTCCTTGATGGATATTCAGGATATAATTAGATTGTCATTGCCCCTGCGATCAAGAGAAAACTACATTCACATGGCCATTCGGTACATTTGCCTATCGACGCATGCCATTCGGTCTTTGCAATGCCCCTGCCACTTTCCAAAGGTGTATGGTAAGTATTTTCTCTGATTATGTTGAGAACATTATTGAGGTATTTATGGATGACTTTAGTGTTTTTTGTGATTCTTTTGATAAATGCCTTGACAACCTTACCCTTATACTTCAAAGATGTATATAAACTAACCTTGTTCTGAATTGGGAGAAATGTCATTTTATGGTAGATCAGGGTATAGTTTTGGGACATGTTATTTCTGCTAAGGTATAGAGGTTGATAAATCCAAGATAGATCTTATATGTTCCTTACCACCTCCCACAAGTGTGCGGGATATTCGTTCGTCTCTTGGTCATGCAGGTTTTTATCGTAGATTCATCAAAGATTTCTCGAAGATAGCATTGCCCCTATACAGATTATTACAGAATGATGTGGCGTTTGAATTTGATGAGAAATGCAAAGAGGCATTTGAGAAACTGAAGGAACTCTTGACTTCGGCTCCAGTAATCCAATCTCCGAATTGTAATCATCCATTCGAGATCATGTGCGATGCAAGTGACTACGCTGTGGGTGCTGTTTTGGGTCAACGAATTGGCAAAAATCCACATGCCATTTACTATGCATCTCGGACTTTAAATGATGCTCAACTTAATTATTCTACCACTGAGAAAGAGCTGCTAGCGGTTATTTTGCTTTAGAAAAGTTTCGATCGTATTTGATTGGTACTAAAGTAACCGTTTATTCTGATCATGCAGCTTTGAGGTACTTGCTCACAAAGAAAGATGCAAAACCAAGGCTTATTAGGTGGATACTCCTTTACAGGAATTTGACTTGGAGATCAAAGATAAGAAGGGAAGTGAAAACTTAGTTGCAGACCATCTCAGTCGTATTGTCCATGACGAGGATGTACTGCCATTACAAGAAAGATTTTCGGATGAACAATGCTGTCTTACATGTAGCAGCCCCTTGGTATGCGGATATTGTTAATTACTTAGTTACCAAGAAGCTACCACATGACTTGACTCGAGCTCAAAGAGACAAGATTAATAACATTGCCAAATATTACATATGGGATGATCCATACTTATGGAAGCATTGTTCTGATCAAGTGATAAGAAGGTGTGTTTCTGAATCTGAATTTAATTCAATTTTGACCTTCTGTCATTCTTATGCATGTGGCGGTCACTTCGGACCAAAAAGAACAGCCCTGAAATTTCTTGATTGTGGATTCTACTGGCCATCATTATTCAAAGATGCATATCTATTTTGCAAAGCTTGTGACCGTTGTCAAAGGACAGGTAATTTAAGTGCGAAAAATCAAATGCCACAAACCCCTATACTTGTTGTTGAGATTTTTGATGTGTGGGATATTGATTTCATGGGTCCTTTTCCTTCATCTTTTGGTAATGTTTACATTACTTGCTGTGGATTATGTTTCTAAATGGGTGGAAGCAAAAGCTACGAGAACTAATGATTCTAAAGTTGTTGTAGATTTTGTGAAATCTAACATTTTTGCGAGATTTGGAACACCAAGACCCATGATAAGCGATAGAGGGACACACTTCTGCAACCGATCATTTGAAGCCTTGCTCAAGAAATACAACATCACTCACAAGGTGTCTACGGCATATCATCCACAAACTAGTGGTCAAGTTGAAGTTTCAAATCGGGAAGTCAAAGTCCATTCTCGAGAAGACAGTGAATCCGAGTAGAAAAGATTGGAGCCTACGATTGAATGATGCACTTTGGACCTACCGAACTGCTTACAAGACACCTATTGGGATGTCTCCGTATAGGTTAGTCTATGGTAAGCCGTGTCACCTTCCAGTAGAGCTCGAACACAAAGCAGGGTGGGCAGTAAAGCTTTGTAACATGGAGATGGATGCTGCTGGAGAACAAAGGAAGCTTCAACTGCAAGAATTGAAAGAACTTAGAAATGATGCCTATGAGAATTCCAGAATTTACAAGGAGAAAACTAAGGCATTTCATGATAAAATGATCTCCATGAAGAATTTTGAAGGGGGACAGAAAGTTCTTTTATTTCATTCTCGCCTCAAGTTATTTCCAGGTAAGTTACGATCTCGATGGGTTGGACCTTTTGTTGTTACTAATGTTTTTCCCCATGGTGCAGTGGAAATCAAGAGCTTAAAAATGGATAAAGTATTCAAGGTGAATGGGCACAGGTTGAAGCCTCACTATGAGAATTCAGTGATGCAGGACATCGATGAGGTACCTCTCTACGAGCCAACTTATCTTGATGGGTGAGGACAGATAACGTCAGGCTGAGGACGTTAAACCAAGCACTTATTGGGAGGCAACCCAATGTTTTTGAAACATAAATAAAAAAGAGAAAGAAAAGAAGGTAGTAACGATCACTTTTTGTGTTTCGAGGAGATTCCTCTCATGGGCTATTATAATTGATCAGGTTTTATCTCTCTTTGCCATCTGTCTCATTTGCTTTATTGTTTGTTTTGTACTTTCGTTTGCTCTTGTGTTTTTATTTCTTTTATGTGTCTCTATTTTCTTTTCTTTTCGTTTTTTTTCTTGTGTTTAATTTGATTATTCCGTGCTTTGAGTTTAATTGTGCAACAGCTTGAGGAAACATTCAAACGGGAGTTGAAGCCATTGTTTGAAGGTTGAAACGTGCATATCTGGGAGACGAACAAACTCAATCGCATTATCGGTAATATCTCTCATTTTTTCCTCTTCAATGGATGCTGATATCTTTCTGTCGAACCTTCGTAAATATTTCCCTTCACTTCCTCAAAATGCTGTGTTTAAAATTTATAAAGTACGGATGACTAGACTTTGGGCATTGATGCTCCTAAATGTGCCTGCGGATATCCGATGGCTTATTGAAGCCAAGGTGAGATTGTGAGGTGAGCCTGACATTAATCTCGCAAAACACATGCCTGGTCTAGGAAAGAGCTACTACGCCAAGAGGCAAAGAGCGAAAAGGTTACAAGTATGCTATAAATGTGCTAGATGGAATTGTAACTAAACTTGTCGCTCATTAGGTTTTGTGTCTAGGAATAGAGAAGATAAACTCTCGTTTATTAAGAATGGTCTGAGTAATGAGTCGCTGGATAATGATTTATTAACTCTTGAGTCACATTCTTGTGGACTTGTTCAGCGTGAATTACTTAATTTATGGACATAATTTCGTGATGAATTGCAGTGTTATAGTCTAGGGAATCTAACTAAAAATGACCCTGTTTGCCAGTTTATAAGAAAACTGGATGGGAAGCAAATCCCCGACTCATAGAAGCCATTTCAGCCGTTACTGGATGTAAAACCAGAGGAAGATGTGACCACAATCACAACTACTTGTATATTTGAATGTGTGTTGTTGTTGTCAAATTTCTTTTTTCTTGTTTCGTTTGATCTGATTACCAATGTTGTTTTGTATTATTGTTGTTTGTTGATTTTGTTTGTTTTAATTTCAAGTTTTCTTTTTGACAAACCATATGACTACCCTATGGCATAAGTACACGTGGGAGATAAGTGTGGAGGTTTTGTCAACCTCCGCCGAAAGTGTATCTCCATTTTAATGCTTCACGTGGGAGATAAGTGTGGAGGTTTTGTCAACCTCCGCCGAAAGTGTATCTCCATTTTTAATGCTTCACGTGGGAGACAAGTGTGACGGTTTTGTTAAACTCCGCCAAAAGTGTATGTCCATTTTCCATGCTTCACGTGGGAGACAAGTGTGTAGGTATTGTCAAACCCCGCCGAAAGCATATCTCATTTTTTTCAAATCTTGGGGCGATAAATCTGCATCGAGCAACTCCCACCGAAATTATGTCCCCATTGTTAGCCCTAAGGCTACATGATAATTTTGATGATAACAATACACATTGATTAATTGAGATTTACTAACATGTTTATTTATGTGCAAGAGTAAGATCATTGAAATAATTTTAAAATCAAGAAGAGGCTTATTAAAATGAAGTGTTGAAGCTAAGGAGAAGACTACATGTTAAAGGCACCAAGGTTTAAGAACAAGGATTGACTCAAGGAATGTGATACATGAGCAATGTTCAATCAATTGATCATATATATCTCTACAAATATTCAAATGACGTGATTCTTGAGCCTTTGGAAAGCTTACTCAATTTATAACATTTCATATGTTTTAATGAAATTCAAATTTCAAGTGCAAAGTTGTCCAAATCATCATGCAAGTTGAAAGACAAATGGAAGCAGCTGACATGAGCACCGAATACTCCTTTGGACATATCTTAAGCTAGAAAAATCAAAATGACTTGATTCTTATGGCATTGGAAATATGACTTAATGAATAACATTTCATATGTTTTGAAGAAATTCAAATTTCAAATGGAAGGCTGACATAATTGACATGCAATTCGGTGGACTGACACAGAGAAGAAAAATCAACTCACATGAGCACCGAATGGTGTTTTGGCCATATCTTAAGATAGAAATATCCAAATTCTTTGATTCTTAATTTTTTGGAAAGCTTATTCAAATATGCAGATATTTTATGTTTTGAAGAAATTCAAATTTCAAACGGAAGGCTGACAAAATTATCATTCAATTTAGTGGACTGACACAAGAAAGAAAAATCAAGTCACATGAGCACCGAATGGTGTTTTGGCCATATCTTGAGCTACAGATATCCAAATGACTTGATTCTTGATGCGTTGGAAATCCTATTCAAATGTACAAATCTTTTATGTTTTGCATATTTTCAAATTTCAAACGGAACATTGACAAAAATGGCAGACAAGATTACGGTTTTTATGGTGGGCAGAAAATTTGGAGTTGGTGTCTTCACTTGATTAAGTTCATCTCATTTGCCTATAAAAGGAGCCATTCTACCATGCATTCAACAAGTGCAAGAGAAGCATTTTATCAAGCAAAAAAGCCAAGAGAAATATCAAGTTTATAGAGCTTTTATATTCTTTATTTACTCTTTGAAGAGAGTTGTACTTTTGTTGTAAAAACTTTTCTTTGTTCTTATATTGTGTGAGAGTGAGATCTTCTTGTAAAGGAAAAATAGATCCTTGGAAAAGAACTCTTGTTGTGTGTTATCAAGGGTTGACGGAAGTTGCCTTGTGAGGTTGTTCATCAAGAAGAACTCTTGGTGTGGTGTTATCAAGGGTTGAAGGAAGTTGCCTTGGTGAGGTTGTTCATCAAGAAGAACTCTTGGTGTGGTGTTTTCAAGGGTTGAATGAAAAAGTCTTGGTGAGGTTGTTCATCAAGCAAGTTGTAAAGATTTCTACAACTTAGTTGAAAGCTTAGCTCGTTGAGCTAGGAGCCCGTGGACGTAGGCAAGGTTTGCCGAACCACGTAAATTGAGTTTGCACTCTCTCTATCCCTTTCCTCTTTACATTTACTTTCACTTGTGATTGTTCTTTATTGCTATTCTATTGATTACATTCTATTTTCATCTTCTTCACCTTTATTCTCAAAGAAAGAGTTAAATAATTTTGATCTTTCAAGAAAAGTTTTCTAATTTCGTATTGATAAATAAAAACCCAATTCACCCCCCCCTCTTGGGTTGCCATACCTGAGTCAACACCCATGTGTCAAATTTAAGAGTTATATATCCATGCTGCATATTTTGAAATGTCATTTCATAACCTGTATTGCACTTGAATCGCATAACACCCAACGTACATCATTGCCTTACACAAGTTTAGAGCACTTTTAGCAATGGAGAAAGCACCAATTCGGCGATTCCAAAATATATGTGTATTTTGTGGATCGCAATTTGGTAAAGATGAAGAGTTTACAACAGCAGCTCTTGATCTTGGTAGGACATTAGCTGCAAGGGGTATTTATTTGATTTATGGAGGGGGTAGTCTTGGGTTAATGGGGTGTGTGTCAACAGCTACATCCCTAGGAGGGAGCAAAGTTCTCGGCATTATCCCTAAACCATTAGCTGTTCGAGATATTATAGGCAACACAATCGGGGAAGAGTTACAGGTCTCTAGCATGCATGAGCGTATTGAACATATGGTTGTTAAGTCCGATGCATTTATAGCTTTGCCCGGTGGTTATGGTACATTAGAGGAGATATTTCAAATCACCTCTTGGGCACAGCTAAACATCCATCGGAAACCAATTGGTTTGTTAAATGTCAATAATTTTTTTGATGGTTTGTTGTCTTTTCTTGATCAAGCAGTAGAAAAAAACTTCATCTCACAGTCAGCGAGGCAAATCCTGGTTACAGCTCAACTGCAGGGGAGTTAATTGACAAATTACAAGAATTCGTCTATTCGCCTGATTCAACAATGGCTCGGATAGATTGGTTTGGAGAAGGCAATAAGAGGTAACTGGATTAACGCTCCATCTGTAATCTCTATTGCTGTTTGCTTCATTTTCGTTTGCTTTCTCTTTATTGTTTACTTTGAGTTGAGTTTTTTTCAGGTTGTTCTTTCACCCCAGGTAATATTTTCTAATACTTGGCTTTTAGAGTGGTGGCCTAAAAAGTTCAAGTTCTCTTGAAACGCATTCTGGATCTCTTCAATCCATAATGGCTGAATAAGGAGCTAACTTCTAAACTTTTTAGACCCATTCTAACTAACTTGTTTTTGTTTGCTGACTTGTTGAACTTTGTTATTTTATGAGTGAGTTTAGTTTTGCGTAATTTAGAGTTGTTATGTGTTTTTATCTTTATCAGTTTTGATTTAAAAAAAAAAACAATTGTTGAAAAACCTGAGAATGGCAGAATATGGGGTTTCTTTAACCCTTGAAACGCATTCTCTCTAAATAAATCTGTAGTTGGTTTATTTCATGTTATTTGAAGTGTCTTGTTTCTTGTTTTGTTCTTTCATAATAAAGGTATATAGGCTGGAAACCTTAAGTCTGCGGGCTACTGGTCCTAAGGATTGTTGAAATATACAATTTTGACTCAGGTGTAACAACGCCACATACCTCTTTTCTTGCATTTTGTGGGTCGATGATAAGATAATGATTGAATTAAGAAAAACTCTTGGAAAATGAAAAATGATGCATGGATCTGTGTGCTTGAAATGTTTATTGGTTTTCGCTTTGCCTTTGATTCCTTGCACAAAATTGAGCACTGAGCTATTATCACTAAGTTATTTGTTCACTTAGAGAAAGTTTATGTAATTTAAATGTTTCTTCAGATTTTCATGAATTCTAAAACTTGTTTGATGGACACTCGAGGCGAAATCCTAGACTGTGCAACATTGGGGAAATGATTTAGGCCATCTTTGGACCGTTTGAGCCTTAATAGCCAACCTTGACTGAAATTGATCCCTAGGTACCCCTTTGAGCTTCTGTAAGCCTTTTTCTTTGTTAACTCACTTTTTTTTTTAAAGTATTCCTAACCTACAATGAATTTGTTCCAAACCGTTTTTTTTTTTTTTTTTATCCCTTACCCTATGAGCATGTAGATCATTCACAATTAAAATTTGAGCTATGTTCTGGTTTTGGGAAGTTAGAGGAGGTTGGGATGTGTCATGAGCAATGCAAGTGAGTTCTATTGTGTTTGTTAAAAAAAAAAGAAAAAAAGACAAAAAAGCCAATCTGTACTTATCGTCCACGTACTTACACATTGAGGACAATGTGTTGTTTAAGTGTGGGGGAGGGGAAGTGTAATAAAAAAAAAAGAAGAAAAAAAAAGAATAAGAATAAGAGATCTATACCCTTAAGTGTTCTTAAAAAGAATGAAACAACAAAGTGTGGGGGTGTAGTTTTCTTTTGTTTTCTGTAAAAAAAAAAAAGGATTGAGTGTTCTAAATAAGTTTGGGGGAGTAATCTGGCGAATTGAAATAAAGTTGTGTTATGGGGTTGAGCTCTACATAATCTTGAATGATTTATGTGTTTCTGGGTGATTTAAGCCACATTATTATCCTTTATCATACCTTCACCCAAGCCAAACGTTACAAGCTTAATAAAGTCCTACTTGATCCTTGGTGTTGTGCATGTATACATTAGTGGAGAGTGACTTGAAAAGCAGGCCTATGGAGTTTATTTATACACATATCTTCAATATTAAATATGATTCATTTTTATGCATAAACTCATCCGGGTTACAAGTGATTAGGTGAGAATGGCTCTAAACACACACACTTGAGGAATTGAAATGAAGCGAAACTAATCTTTGAGATAAATTCTTGATCAAGTGCATTATTTTGAAGTTTTCCTTGGGTTATAATTAAGTACAATCTTTGAGGACTATTTGCAAGATGAAGCATTTTTGTGTTTTAATTTTTTGTTGATTCTGTTTCGGTTTAGTTTTATTTCATATTGTCGTAGTTGCTCGAGGACTAGCAAAGTCTAAGTGTGGGGGAATTTGATAAATGTCTATGTATATATCATTTTCATATCAATTCGTCCATGTTTCTTTGCTATATTCCTTGGTATTTTTATGTTTTTGTGTGGTTTGATGTTTGTAGGAGTTTTGGAGCAACTTGCACAAAAATGGAGTAAAACCCTTCATTTTCACCTCTGCTAGTCAACCATATTCTCGGATTTAATGTATTGATATACAATGAACCCGATGACATATTATATACCGTTGGAAAGCTCTCGAAGTCTATTTTCTGGAGAAATTTACGGTTTATAAATCCATTCAGTGTACCAAAAGTTGTAATCAAAACAGTGTGAGAAGTATAGAAATGTAATTCCACAAATCACTGTAGCATGTATAATACGGGACACTGTAGCAGGTTACTGTAGCAGAGTATTTAAACACATTTTAGGGTTTTATTTTCATAACTTGAAGAGGGGAAAACGTGGGAGGAGGCTGCATTTCTGGATTTCTCTCATCCCTTGGAGTTCTTGAAGGAGAAAGAAGATTTTGAAAGAGGAGGAACTACAATTCCAAGAAGATTCATCTACAAAGAAGATTTTCAAAGAATTTGCTAAGTTCTTTCTTTCCTTTTCAATTCTGGAATTTCTCTGTATTGTATTTGTTATTCTGATTGAATATGTGTAACTAAATCTGAATTGGTTGAGGGTGATTTCAAAGCCCTTGATATGGATTTTGTGAGTTGATTGTGTAAGAAATTGTTATCCAATTCTCTAATTGAAGTTGCTTGTATTTTCCCATATCTAATGCTTATGATTGCTTACTGATTGTATTTGGAATGGCCAACTGAATATAATCTGTTGTTGTCTATTGCTAGATTAGAAATCTTGATCCGTAATTGTCATGAATTTCCAATCATTAGTAGCAAAATTGTGATCAGAGATTGCAATTGGAAAATACAACCTAGGTTAAATAATCTGAACTTGTGTGATTATTGCTTAGATCAACCTATCTTTCTCATCGTAATGCTTCCATTGAATTAAACTTAGAGAGCTTGTTCTAGGTTGTTTAATGGATAGAGATTAAATAAAGAGCTTGTTTTATTTAACCAACAAAGTAAGGAAAGATTGGGATAACAAAGCTTGTTGTTATCTACGGTTGATAACTTCAATGCTGTAATTGGATTACAATTCTATGTTAATTCACAAATTCATATCTTGTGGCAGAGAATGAACTCTTAACCAAGGGTCTCTCATTGTTTTTTCACTCCATTTAACTTTGCTTTGTGTTATTCTTCATTTGCTTTCGTATTAAGTTTAGTTAATCAATCAACAAAACCCCCCTGTTTAGTTTGTTATTGCTGGAAAATAACAAATTCAATTAGAATCAATCCTCGTGGGAACGATATCTACTTATCACTTTATTACTTGTGCGACTAGTATACTTGCTAGTTTCGAACGCATCAGATGATTATTCTCAATAATTGATTTCCTCAAAAGTGAGCCAAAGGGAGGTGTATATAGTTGAAGGTTGAAGTTGAAAAGGGAATAAAAAATCAAAAACGGAAAGTTTATAATGAGATTTTCCAAAATTAGTGGGAGAACCGTCGGGTAGCAATTGGCAAATCATCGAGTGGTTGTTTGATAGTCGGGTGGCTGTTGGTCAATAGCTGGGTAGCTGTTTGACAGCTACACGGCTGTTGGTCAACAACCGGGCAACTGTTCTCCTTCAATTCTGCCCTTTCAGGTTTTCGACTTAGCAGGCTTTTTCTTATTTTTCTTTTCTTTTGTTTCTTCTTCTTTCAGATTTGGTTACAAGAGAGGCTATCCATTCTAGCACTGTCTAAAGGGAATATTTCTCATAATAGCCCTCAAGTTCATATAAGGAGGAGACTTGAGAGACATTCTTGTTGGATCGACTACCTTCAAGTCATTCCTAATTCTCAGATTCACTGGAACTGTCCATGGTGGAGGTTGGAGCATGTGACAGTTAAGGCCTATATTGCATGTGTTCCTTTAGCGGGTTTCACCCATAATTCTTTCTATTATCTTGCTAGATTACATCAGTAGTATGGACTTAAGCAAAGGATTGTGGATTCATCGACTGCATTCAGTCTTGGTAGATTGTTTGCTCGTTATCTAAAACGTGTGAAGGATTCTTGGCCACATCAGACCATCGAGAGGAATCTATTCCATGATCCTGATTTTGAGACAGATGGACTGGTACAAGGATTGGGTGACCCTTCAGGCTTCCATTCTTGATCCTGCCATTCGAGCTAGACAGTGTTGTGAGCGATATGGTGAGTCTATTCGTAGTCCATTGAAGAGGAAAAGACAATATTGTTCCTTTCATTGTTAGCTTTGATGTTAGATTCTTTCCTTTTGTTATTATACAAAATAATAAGACATTTCAAAGGCATATTTGTTTCCAGACAATTTCATTTCATTAATAAAATTACAATCGTTTGTTCTTCGAATAACGCATGCACAATGAGACAACTCTTGTCATTAATTAGCCATTTCTTGTTTTCTAATTAATTATTTTTTCCTCTCACACTCTTTCTTTTTTTTTTTCATATATAATACTTCTTCAGCCTATCCATATTGATAGGCTCAGTGAATTCATTTTCTTCCATGTCTGATAGGATGACAGCTTCTCTAGATATGACCTTCGTCACAATGAATGGGACTTCCCAGATGAGTTTAGGCTTCCCTCTTGGATCAAACACTACCGTCCTAGCCTGTTTGAAGACCAATTCCCCTTTCTTGAACTTATGGGCCTTTATTCTCTTGTTAAAGGCTCGAGCAACTCGTTTCTGACATAGTTGCATGTGATATTTGGCCTTCATTCTTTTCTCATCAATCAAGGCCAATTATTCATATCTATTATCAATCCACTCTGCTTCAAGCATTTTTGCTTCCATCAGAACTCCCACTGATTTTATTTATATCTCAATTGGTAGGACCACTTATGAACCATATACCAATGAGAAGGGCGTCATATTTGTAGAATTTCTGGGTGTTGATCTTTAACCCCATAACACAAATAATAGCTTCTCTGCCCATTTTTTGTATATCTGCACCGTCTTGGCCAACATCTTCTTGATGTTTCTCTTGGTGCTTCTTGACACATCCGAAAAAGGATTGTCTCCCAAGTATAGGAGTGTTGAAGTAATAAAACCCGGTGAGACCGGGGTCGATCCACGAGGAAGGGAATTTAAGCGTTACAAATTATAAGCTAAACAAATGTGATATGGATGATTCAAAGAGGTGACATGATAATATCAACAAGTATGTAAGATGGTAGGTGGTATTACCGACCATTCAAATATATAACAAAAAGCAAGAGGAGGTAAAACCATCCATGGAAATAGGTGGTATAACCAACCATAGTAAATTAAAGAACAATTTCATAAGGTGGTAGAACCTACCATAGTAAATAAAATAAAAAGTTCATAAACAATAGAATAATTAAAATACAAGAGGAATTAACACAATAACAATGAAGGCTAAGGTTAGGGGATCCGCCCTTGATATTTCAAATAAGGATAATTAACCCATTTTAGTTATATGAATTATATTTGTTTCATTACCAATATTTATACCACTTCTTGTAAATGGGTTCAAGCATCCAATGTGCCAATCACCATATGTCTACAACAAATCAAGGTTCCTAACTAGATTCGTGTCGGTAAGGAAGAACCATACATCATCTAGAAAGGATCCAAGCATTTGATGTGCCAAGGATTGTCGACAATGGATCAAGACCTCCACTTTACGAGTGGTGTCAAGATTGATTAAGAAAAGAAATATAAATCATATAAAATAAACAACACAATATTATGACAATTAAGCACATATCAAGAGTTAGAGAATCCTTATTCTAATATCAAGGGTTTCACCCTTTCACCTTAGCAAGAGAGAAATTAGAAGAACGTTATAATAGAAAGAAAATAAAATGCAAGAAAAAGGAAATTCATTAATAACATAAACACACAAAACACAATACAAGATCCTAGCCAAAGCCAAAATGTTCCAGCCAAGGCCAAGATGCCCTCATGGGTCACAAGGCAGCCAAAATGTTCCAGCCAAGGCCAAGATGCCCTCATGGGTCACAAGGCACCTCTATTTATAAATACATCCAGGGGCAAACTTGTCAAATTATAAGGGCATAATTGTCAAATATTAGTTGTAAATATCTTTGACAATTGGGATCATTAGGCACTGACTTTGACCATCAATTTTGACATTGAAATGTTGAGAATTTTAATCATATGTCTTCATTAAAGTTGTATATATTTCTCTCAGCTTTCTAGAACTTATTGATTTGTACAATTTGGATACGTATTTTGAGAGATACGATCCAAATACTGAGGCCTGGTCAAATTGGGCCGAGACTGTAGATGGGTTCACTTCAAGCCCAATTTTGGTCCACTAAGAGCCCGAATTTGATGATGCTTGTGAAATACAATCTTGTAGAAAATTGAATCAGCTTTCCAAAACATTAAGAATTGCACCATTATGATCTATAAATAGAGATTTATGCTTATTTTACCGAACCTGTAACAAAATCAAAATTAAGAGGAAGTTAATTCCAAAGATGCAAAGACTACAAATATGCTTAA
>SNVD02008050.1:0-31751 GCA_013180625.2 Boswellia sacra | reverse complement strand
AAACCTAGAAAATCAAAACTAGGTAATACTATTACAAAGTGAAAGATTTGTTCTGTTATTATCTCGAAAGTTTTCTTTTGGGGGTTTCTGTTTTCTCTGATTTTATGCCGTTTTCCACTTTTATTCCGTCATTTTGTCTTGTGCTTCAAGTCATTTGGTTGTCTTGTGACGATGATATATAGTTCATCTCTTGTTAGCCGTTCTGAGTGTTAAAGTAGTTCATTCATGCAAAATAATGGACTTGAAAAGGAAAATTTTGGATTATTATTATTTTTTTTTTTTGCTGTTCAAAGAAGTTGAAAATAAAATAATGTCTTTTTATTTATTTTTCATTGTAGATATATTTTTGTTCCTTACTCAAAGCAAAATTTATGACATTTAGTCTGTATTTTACCCTTTATAATTATATTTGATGTATAGAAATGTAGTAGCAATAAAATAAACTAAAAGTTTATAAATTAAAAGAAATTATCTTTGGATTAAAATTATGATTATTTAAAAAAAAAGGAAATGTAAAATCATTGTAAATGCTTTGTGCATAAATGTTCTTTTATAAGTTTATAGGTTTCTAATAAAGCCATGAGCGGTTACGGTTCGAGTTCCTCATCAAATGAGGGGGAACTAGGATCTCTCATCTCTTCGTCCTTTTACAAATGGACATACGAAAACATTTTTTAGCTGTTATTTCGGAGGTAGCTATTTTGTAATTTGGATTAGGATTTTCTCATAATCTTAGTTTCACCTTAGCTTTTACAAATCTTATGTCACGCGTATTTTATTAATTTTTTGAGTAGTTAAGATATATTATTTTATCTCTTTTCTCTCATTTATTGTGTATTAATCATTAATAATGTATTTGAATTTTGTAAAGTGAAGATCAGATTAGAAGAGAATACTGGTATCTGTAGTGTGAATTATTCAATATTTTTTAATTCAAACCAGTATGAATATTGAGTCATGATATTGATTAAATAATTTTTTTTATACAGTTCTACTCCAGCAGTCGTTAGTACTTCCGTTCCTTTACATTGGGATGGGTAGAGTTGGCAAGATAGGCAATAGAAACGTGATATATATCAATTGATATGGGTGTTTGTTGCCAATTATGTTTCCTATTCATATTTTGATTATGATTTGTAAGTGGGAGATGCCGCAATGCAGTAACCCTTCGTCAACCGGGTTTCCCGTTGATCTGATTGCACCTTAATTAAAAAAAACAAATCATGAGAAATAAAACTAATACAATAAATCATGGTCCATAGCCCTCTGTCAACACTCCCTTTTTTTTTTTGCTCATAGGTTGCACCTTTACCACAGCATGAAGTCTTTTTTATCATTCGGCTTAGCGTGGACCATACAAAATGACAATCAAGTTTAATCAGTTTAATTAACACATGAATAAAGTAGTTCTTCATTACTCTATAGTAGTCATATTGTGTAGAGCCATGAAGAATTTAAGGTTATAATTTTTGAAAACTCTTAGAGTAGTGCATTGTGCGTTTAGCATGTTTGTTTACATTTCACAAAGTAATACCGGCTGCTTTTTTTACATGTATATAGATATAGGGTACAACGCTATAAACTCAATTGTGGATATATATAGTCAATTTTATTGTGTATTTCTTGTTGAAGATTGTTTAGCCTATTCGATGATAAGGTTTTGCAAAATTGGATGTTGTTTAACATGTTTATATAACTTATAATTCAAAACAATATTAAAAAAAAGAGCAGAAAAAACATAGAAACAATTTTAAAAGCTCAGCTCTTCTCTCTCTTCAGTTTCTCTGCCTTTTTCTGCCCGACGCAGAGTATGTCTGTTATGCTAGTTGGCTGTCCTTCTAGGCATTGCTTGCAGTGCCTACAACATTCTAACTGGCTAGATGTCATTAAATTTTCTTCAATAAAACAACAAATATCACCTTGTTAATGTGCTTTTCTCTGTAATCATGCCAGACTCCATAGAGGGACTACAAATCCTTGTATCGGTTTCAAATAGATATAATAATGTCTTATTCCTAGTATAACTATTAGAATTTGGGAGCCTTTTAACTATATCCTCTCGAGAAACTAAACAGACAGTTGACAATCACGTATCAAATATTAAAGTCATTCCTTTATTTTCTCCCTGAGAAAGAGCTAGCATTAACCAGTTGTATTAATATTATTTGTTGGAAAATATTTGAATTTAATTATATTTTAATCTATTAAATTCTATCATTTAAAAATATAAATATATATAAAGCTACATTGGACAAAATTTAATGAAGGGTGTCCTTGAAAGTGCGAAGAGAATTTTTGTGGGTGTATTTTATTGTCCCACTCTAATCAAAATTACAATGAAAACTAATAATTATTGTTAAAATTAAGTAGATTATAATGGTTAATTGGCATGCTAAGCAAATTAATAAATTAATTATGTGAAAATTCTTTCATTTTGAAGAGGTTTCATTGTCCTGTCTTCGAGCAAAAAAAAGAAAGAAAAAAGGACTGACATCTCTCTCCGTCCTTTTCGTGCTCGCTCCTCTTCATTCTTGTCCCTTTCTCCCCCTTTCCATCCCACTCTTCTCTTCTCCACTGTACCTTCTCCTTCTTTTTCCTTACTCTTTCCTCTCCAAGACTCTCTTGAAACATCATTCCTCTCTTGCCAGCTAGCCAAGTTAATCTTCAGGTAACCATTTGGAAAGAAGAAAGCACTGTTTTTTTTTTTTTTTTTCATTTTATTTTTACTCTTTGCGGTGAAACGAGACAATTGTGGTTTTCCTCTTACTCAGCTCACTTTTCTTTTGGGACGTGTCAACAGTATTTCATGCATGGTACATTTAGTAAAAATTTTTGTAAAAATTGGTATAAAAGTTATAAATAAGTTTATAAAAATGGTAAGCCAAACAAAAAGTTATAAATATTGCGGAAAGATTTATTTATATTTTTTATATTCTTATTTATAATTTTTATATACTTATTTATAATTTTTATACAAATTTTTGTTAAATGTACCTTTATATAAAATATACAGTAAAATGAACCTTTCTTTTGGTTTAATTTGTACGGTGTTACTGTTAGTCTACGCGTCATGGGTTGCACGATCCTTTATTTTTATATATAATGTAAACATATACTTCAAAACTATCGTTTATTTATGAATATTATATATATGACATAAAAAATATCAAATTAACGGCTTTTCAATTGATAGGTTTTAGATTAATGTTAGATAATTAATATTCGCTTGTATTTACCGTTTTGATCACAATTTGTTTATATATATACACACATATTATATTATCTGATTTATATATAAGTCTAATGTTTCTTAAATTTTTAAATATTCATTTTTTTTTTCCGAATCTCTTGTAGATTTATTAATACGGGATTCTTATCTTACTGTTCTTGTGCTTCTTGAATATATATATATCTTTTGGGTTGTCGATATCAATGTGGGTTTTCATTTGCTAGTTAAGAATTTGTTTAAGTTACTTTTCTTTTATCAATGTTAAGGTATGCATATATTTAGAGGGGAATCGAAGATTAATTATATGGAAAAACAAATCGCTAGAGCTTTTTTTTTTCCCTCTTCAACAAAGGATGATTCATGATGTGAATGCAACCCGAACATTAACTGAAAGATTAATTTTCATTTTAATTAAAAAATGACTTTAAACTTTTTTTGTTGAATATTGGGAAGGAAATCCATTTGTAGGTTTAGGTTGAGATTCCATTCTAAATAATTTGGTTCTATATTTGGTTCAATTTCAGGTTTATGTATTATTATAATAATTTGAGTTCATTATGAAGATTCATTATTATTATGTTTTAAAGCCTGATTAATTACGATGACTTGTGTAATGTATATACTTTGAAAAAATAATTTATAATTTGTAAAAATAATTCTGAGTGAGTTAATTAATTAAAATGGTTTCCATATGCATATAGCAATAACAGAAGGAAATACAACAACACTTGCAGACTACAAGTTATGTCTGACAAAATAATCATGATGTTTAGCCTATACAACATAAAGGAGATAATAATTACATCTATTGAGAAAGAATAATACGAAAGATTGTAGTAATAGATCAATATAAACATATTTACAAATATTTTTATAATAAAAAATTAAAGTATTATTAAATTAATCTATTTTAATTAATAATTAATCTAATAAATTTAATTGGTCAATTGATATCATTTTAGAACCGTTGATAAAAATTTAAATTTAAAAAAATATTCTAATAAAAGTTGTCCTTAATATAAAAAGTGCAATGAAAAATTCGTGGGTACAAATAAAAAATTTCAATAAAAGCTAATCATTACTGTTAAAATTAATCATTACTGTTAAAATTAAGTATGAAAATTTTGTTACCAAAATGTATCTTAATTAATTATATATTGCACAAATTATAATTTAAAAACTTTATCATAATTTTGTATTTAATTAAATTTTTATCTATTTAATTGTGTTTGTATAAAAACAAATATAGGACAGTAGCATAGAAAACAATGAAAAAAAAAAAGTAATTCGAATTTCAAAAAAGTTTAATCTTGTAATGTCATTTGTGGGGTGTTGATTGTGTGTGTGTATGTATATATTGAAAAAAGAGAAAAAATATATAAACAAATTTGACGGTTAGCCAACTCAGCACTCCCAGCTCTTTTTCAGTCCCGGCCTTTTCTGTTTGGTACCTTTGTCACTGCCTCACTCACAACGTAGCCCTGCGCTTTTGTTTTCCATGTTCTCTCTCCTCGGTTTTTCTTCCTTCTCACAATTTTAACAGGTCGGTTCTCTCTCTGCTGCGTTTTCTGCTTATTCACTGTCATTGTCTCACCCTCAACGTAAACCCACACTTTGTTTTTCTATCTTCTCTCTATCCGCTCTGTTTTTCTTCCTTCTCGGGTGAGGTTTTAGTTGTGTTGTTCCTCTCTCTTTCTCTTGAAGGAGGTCCTCTCTTGTAAGTTATGAAATTTCTCTGCTTACTTTAGTTGTAGGTTTGCACTTGATTTCTACTTAGAAATGCTTGAGTTGTTGTTGTTATTATTATTATTTTCAAACAGTTTACTGAGAGGAAAAACCCATGTGAGCTTTTTATGTTGTAGTTGTGTGCTACGATTTTAATCCTAGGAACCGTTCGCCTCAGAACATTTTCTTCATAGTCGTCCACGGTAACATACATAATAGAGACGCTTGATAGACTAGGAATGTGGCATCTACAAACTTAAGGGCCTGCCATGTACGCACTTTTGCACTAGCTATATCCCTTATTTATTGTTTTCCTTGTAACTCTTTCTGTTTGGCTGCTGGGAAAATAGCAAGAAAATGAGGGATTCTCCTCTTTTCCCATCTATTTTTGTGGCAACAAAATGTATACCTACTCAGTTATTGGTTTCTCATTTTCACTGTTTAGCCTCTTAGGGTTGATATTCATGATTTCTAGATTTATAGTTTAAATTGCAAAAATGCCCTTCGTTGTTGATTTCCTTTGAGCTCTTAATCTATTTCGCTTCTAGGAAAACAGAGACAAAAACTCGTGATTTTTTTTTTTTTTAAATTACGCGGCAGCTAGACTTATGAAACTTGTCAGGAACTGACCTTTTAGTAAGCTTGAGGGTATATTTGGTAATATAGAGAATGGTCTTCCTCGCTAACTCACTCTTTCTCTTTATATACGCATTGTTTGTGTAGTTTTCTGTGGAATTCTGGGCCAGCCATGGCAAGTAACCTTAACCTTGTGTTGATTTAATCGAAGTTTACAGAAAAAACTTCAGTTAACAAAACCCCCCACTACTAATTATTATTTATTTTCAATTTAATTGGTGTTTTTTCACTTGCCGACGCAGAAACTTGGCTTTATACATGTGGTGACTTTTTCTGGGTCAGAGTTGTGAGGAATCACCCACTGTCATTCGAGTTTTTGCTGAGGCTATAGCAAGTGTAAGTCTTTATTGTGTATTTCTTCCTATATATTTGTTTGACATGCATGTTTGTTTACATTTCAAAAAGTGAAACCAGATGCATTTTTTAATGTATATAGATATAGTGTAGGGCTTTAAACTCAATTGTGTGTATATATATAGAGTAAGTCAGTTTTATTGTGTATTTCTTGCAGTAGATTGTTTGGCGTATTCGTTTAGGTTTTGCAAAATTGGATGTTGTTTTACATGTTTATACAATTTGTAATTTAAAAAATATATATTAAAAAAAGAGTGAAAAAAGAAAACGCAGAAGCAATTTTTATAGCTGAGCTTAGCTCTTCTCTCCTTTTTCTACCCTACCCATGGGTTGGCTCCTGGCTGTCATTCTAGGCGCTGCTTTGCAGTGGCCAGATGTCATTAAGGCTTCTTGAAAAGGGGCGTTTATCTGAAAGGTCATTTTGTCTTATGCTAGACGCCATACAAATTCTTGCGTTGGTTTTCAAGTTCAAATGTCATTCCTAGTATAATCATTACAATTTGATGGCCTTTTAACCATGCTGTTACCCTCTTCGTCTCAAATATTAAAGGCAGTCATTCATTCTCTCTCTTGAGAAAGAGCTAGCATTCCCCTCTTTATTTGTTGGAAAACATTTGAATCTACTTATATTTTAATCTATTAAATTTTATCAATTTTAAGAAATATAAAGATACGTTCCACAAAATTTAATAAGGGGTGTCCTTAAATATGAAGATAAATTTTGTGGGTTTACCGTATTATACCACTCTAATAAAAATTACAATGAAAACTAATAATTATTTTTAAAATTAAGTTGATTATAATGGTTTTAATAATTGTTACTACTGAAAACTACTTTAATTAATATTTATTATAACATTTCACTTGCTTTAATTTTCTAGTTTTATATTTAATTAAAGCAAAATCAATTGACGTGCTAAGCAAACTAACAAATCAATGAGGCGAAAGTATATTTCATTTGGAAAAGGTTTTATTGTTTTGTCTCTGAGAAAAAAACGAAAAAAAATCAGTTTAGTATTAGAATAAAAAATCCATGGTTTGGACAAAAACTTAGAACAATCATTTGTATTTCCCAAATAGCCTCAATTTCTTTTTTTTTCAGTTTTTTTATTAAATTAATTAACAAATTGAATGATATTTAGTATAGCAGTGTGGGAGGGGAGGTAAACGGCAACCCTTTCCAAAGAGAAGGCCACGTCATCTCCAGTGTCGTACCAATACCAACCCCCCAATCACCGAGTGGCTCTCTCCCTCTCTCTCCGTTTTCCTTCATTTCCGGAAAACGAAAGCGAAAACGAAAACAAACAATCGAAAGCAAAATAAAAACAAGGGATAATTCAATTTGCCCCCTGAGGTTAGGCTTAAAAAATTGAGGACCTCAGTTTTCTGAAATTTAAGATTATCCCCTGATATTACTGTAGCACCGTTAGATTTAACAGAAAATGTATTAAACCGTTAGATTTAACGGAAAATGTATTAAATAATAACTTAATGCTAATATTAAATTTAATAAAAGATGTATTAAATAATAATTTAACGCTAATAAGCAGTAAAATAGACTATAATACACTTTTCTAAATGGTTTGTAAAGCGTTAAGTTACTATTTAATACATTTTCCGTTAAATCTAACGGTGCTACAATAACCTCAGGGGGCAAATTTAGGTTTCAGAAAAATGAGATCCTCAATTTTCTTTTCACCTAACATGAGGGGCAAATTGAAATTATCCCTAAAAACAAAACAAACCAAAAGACTGGCGTCTCTTCTGCTCACTCCACTTTATTACTGTCGCTCTTCTCTCTCTCCCTCTCTCTTCTTCTCCAGCTCCCTCTCCACTGCTCCCTCTCCCTTCTTTTTCTTACTCACTCACTGCTCTCTAGTGTCTCTTCCTCGCCACCTCACTTTCCATTGCTCCCTCTCCTCCCTTATTTACTCTCTCCTTCTCTCTCTCTTCTTCTCCAGTTCACTCTCCATTGCTCCCTCTCCTCCCTTATTTACTCTCTCCTTCTCTCTCTCTCTTCTTCTCCGGCTCACTTTCCATTACTCCCTCTCCTTCCTTACTGGCTCCTCTCCAGGATCGCTCTCCTGTCTCCAGCTCACTTACCATTGCTCCCTCTCCTCCCTTTTTCTTACTCACTCACTTCTCTCCTGGCTCCCTCTCCCTGTTCTTCTCCACCTTGCTAATCTTCTGAGTATGTAAAAGAAATTAAAAGCTTTTGTTGAATGGGAAGGAAATCGATTCCCACTCTAAATAATTGGGTTCTATATTTAATTAAATTTTTGTTTTGTTTTTTATTTTATTATTTGAGTTCATTAATTATTATTATTATTATTATTATTGTTATTATTATTATGTGAGTTTATTAATTAAAATAGTTAACATTTGTCAATATAACAGGACAACCACAATAATAATTGCACACTACAAGATGTCTGGCACAGGAGGAGAACACACAGGTGACTTCTTTCCCCCTCTTCGACATAGATCACTTTGAAAACTTCAATGTGTGTATTTATTTATATAGTTAGGGTCAAACTTAAATTTTTTTGATAATTGATGACGATTAAATCAACACAATCTGAAAAATGCAAATAAGAAATTGAGAGCTGGTATATATAAATACAATTGATTTAATTACTAAACTATTATCCTTTATTTTATGACAATCTTTATTGAATTAATTGAACATTATTTTTTTTATATACATATAAATTCAAGGATTATTTTGAGCTTATTGGATATGACATTGTAACTAAATTTAACTATTACAGAAGACGTAGAACAAGGTCAACTTCATTTTTCTGCCAGCGAGTATTTTGTCTCATAAATTTTATTGGATTTTTCATTTTATGTGTGTACCATCAAAATCAAACTACATTTAACTTGTCACATATTGTATATCAAACTTTATTCTTGGATATGTGATAAAATCAAACTGAGTTTTCATACTTATCAGTGCTTTCATAAGTATAAATAACTCTGGAAGGTTTTCTTACTTCATGTTTTAATGCCCATATATATTTAGGCTTCAAAATTAGTGAAGTAATTGTAAAAGATATTTAGTTTATAAAACAAACAAAAATAATAATAACATTATTTAAAAAAATATATAAAATAATAACAAGATTTTAATTGTTGTGAGATACAATACTGCCTTTTCTTTAACTTTTTTATTTTATTATGTTCATTCTTTATTCATATTTTAAACGAACAATTAGTTTAAACCGAATATGCTACCAACATGTTTGCTTTTCTAAATTAATTACTAAAGAGAAGGGTTTAGTGTTCTAGTGATTTGTTTTGGTAAAACATTGTGTTGATTTGAACACAACTCTATGATGGCTTCTATATCTTTTTGCAGACGTTGTAACTGCCCATGCTATGCATTTTCAGCAGCATTTATGGAAAACGCTATCGTTTTTTTTAACATTACATCAATGCTTGAGTACGGAAAACAATGTGTACGGAAAATACAATTAATTTTGGATAGAGTTTGAAACCTCACTGAATTTTGCTAGATATGTTAAATGGATTAATATTATAATAATGTTAGGCTTATAAACATCAATATAATATAAATTTTATAATATAACGTGGTAATCTAAGTGACAAAATCCTATTAGATATATAATTTTTCTCATTTATTTTTATTTTTTCCTCATACAGTGAATTTTAGTCATATAAACGACCATGTCATGTCGTATAATATATGTTGTATAAATATTATAAGTCTAACATTACTCTTAATATTAAGTGCATACAAACTACATTTGATAGGTTAATTGATTGCTTTCCATGTTCACTAATTGAGTGTGAAGAATAAAAATATTAAAATTGTGATTCCAAGTCTTTGAAATTGAAATTAGAGACAGAGAGTTATAAAAAATAAAATGTTAATTTGTTGAATAATATAAAAAATATTTTAATATCATTGGATACAAATAAATTATTAAAACATTAATTTCATTCTAGAATAAATTTAACTGTATTATTTATATCATTTAATAAAAATTGATTATTAATATTTAATCTGAATGCATCATCATTTAATATGCTTCATTTGTTTTGTAGTATAACATATATTATAGATTAAAAAAGTAATTAAACTAATAAAATATTATATAAAAAATATATAATTATTTACTAAACAATTATCTTTCATATTATTAATACTTAAATAATTTCTAGATGCTTTCATCACTTGATTTTTGGAATGGTTCTTGCAAAATTAATTTGACGTGTCAATTCATTAGTTATTTTTTCAATAAAATTTAAATGAATTGAACATTTATGTAGATGTTATTGTTAGAAATATCATTTGACTTGTTAGAAAAAAAAATTTATTAAAAAATACCTTGTACAAAAATATGGCTTAAAATAGAATTATTTGTCCATTCTAACTAAATTAACGATTATACAGGAGGATCACAAGACCTAGAAAGAGGCACGTCAGAAATACATCAAACTTCGCCACCTCCGCCACCTTCACCAGGAATACAACAACATGGGCCACAACCATTAGATTTTTCCGCCGGTGAGTACTTTATCATAAATGTAATTGGATTGTTCATTTATGTGTGCAGCATCAATATCCGACTACATTGGACTTGTCGAATACAGTATATTAAGCTTTACTCTTCTAGTACATATAATTAAGTAAACTAAGTTATTATCCTTGATTAGTTTGAAATTTAGATGCTTTTTTTGTAGTTAAAGTGACTCTAGAAGTTTTTCTTTCCTTATGTTTTAATTTTCATATTTGGTCTTAATTACTTGAGGAGTAATTATAAATGATATTTAGTTTATAAAATACAAAGAAAATAATGACATCTTTTTGGAAGGATGGTATGAAATAAAAGATTCATAGAATTATAATAAGTTAAAATTGATTGTAATCGGTGTCACATACAATACCATCTTTTTTTACTTTTTCATTTTATTATGCACATTCTTTCATCGTACATTTAAATGAGCAATTACGTTGGACCAAAATATACTATTTATTAATAGAGTTTGGTTTTCTAAATTAATTTCTAAAGGGAAAGGGCTTATTGATTAATTAAGTGAATAATATGTTTTTGTAAAAATATATATTATGTTGGTTTAAACACAATTTTGTTAGATTAGATTATTAAAAAGTAAATCTATCAACACAAAAATTTGAATTAATAAAAAGTAAAAATTTAACTACAATGAGTATAACTCTATCGCTGTCAGAAAACACTATGATGGATCTTCTATAGCATTTTGCAAACATTATTAGTGCCATGCTATGCATTCTCACATAAATAAATAAATAAATAACACTTTGGTTTGATAACATTACCTTAATGCTTTAGCACCAAAATAATATCATTATCAATACATATGCCTATCCATATTCAAGCACTTAATCATATAAATAGAAACCAGTTAGATATATTGTAACTTTACAAATATTGACACTGATGAAAAGATTTTGTTAATTGAAATTACATGTACATCACTTAATGCTGTTGAAGCAAAAATAATATTGAAACAATTACTTTAAAACACTTAATATCTAAATTGAAACCCACAACTCCAATTGTGAAAAATGGGTTGTGGAAAACAATACAATGTATCGCATTGTGAAAAATGTTATACTATGTATAATAGATCAACATTCTAAGATACATATCGTGGAAAGAATACCATGACCGAATTTCACATAAACTAATATTTGTTGTAGCCAAACTTAACTCAAATGGAGATGAAGCCATTGTTTGGAGGTTGGACCAAAGGCCTTCGGCTAAAGCCAGGATTAACTTTTCTAGACGTGTGGAATATGTTGGAGAAGTGAATCATAATATCAATTAGATTGAGGAGAGTTTTACAGTACCATAAAAAAATTGATAAACATATGTTAATTGACGACGAGTAACATGCAACTGCTTTGTTTGCTTTTGTTTTAAATTTAATGAGATAATTTCATAGATGAGGTTTTTTCTTTTTCTTTTTCTTTTCATAAGCACTGTTGGGTTGTTATGGATCTTGATAGTGGTGCTGAGGTATCCAATGCTACATGTTTATAAATGTTTGAATGGCTTGTAATGAACATGAATTTCCGAATGTTATTTGATGAACCACGCATATCAATCAAATAGTGGTTGGTATACTTGGTAGATCAAGATTATAAAAATACTAACATACTTTGAGGCTTTAGGAACTTATATATTTATATTAGCATTTTATATTTTCTTACGAATACCTCCTAGAGTTCTTATTTTCAAATATTTCTATAGTTATATATAATATCCTTTACCTTATTTGTTAAATAATAATAATAATAGTAATAATAATTTTTACTACTTTTCATATTTGCTTAGAATTCTTTCAAATAGTTGTTAGTCTCATTTTGTAACATATTGGTAATTGTATGGCATTTAATATTTTATCATGTTGAATTCGAATTTAAGTTTTTAAAAATTTAAATCTCAATATAACATTTATGATATTTTTCTTCCTTAATTGATGCAGGAAAAAATTGGGCTTTATACGTCAAATTTGCCTTACCGTTTCAGAAGGCTGCACGAAGGGGAAAATGGAAAGATGTGACAAATTTGATAGAAAGTAATTACCGAAGGTTTAGGAGGTTCAACGGCCTATCTATTGAGGAGGTTTATAGACAATTCCTCCTAGCAAGAATAACAGACGATGAGGAAACGATTTTTCATCTGGCTGTACGGTCTGGAAATGTAAGTTTGGTTCAAAATATAGTGCCTCGCATGGGGAAAGAAGTTATGAGAAATCATCAGGACAAAAATGGTAATACATGTTTAGACATTGCTGTTTCAATTGGTTGCGTCGAAATTCTAGAGGAATTGGTCGATCAGGGTTATACTCCGCTGAACCAAGAAGTTAATCGCCAGCAATTGCTGAAGGCTATCACCCATGGACAGAAAAATTTGGCGTGGTATTTGTATAGGAGGACCCAAATCTGGTCCAATCCGAACCTAACGGATGTTTTCATTGCCGCTGCCAAGCATTTTATGTTCGGTAAGTATATGTTTATATATATATATATATATATTTCCCTTATGCTATGCACAAAATAACACTAATATATCGAGCATATTAATTTTCTGAAAGAAAAATTAACATTAGCATAGGAGTTCATGGAATTTTTTTTTTCCCTTCATCTCAAATTGACCAGTAATGACCTCTAAGGTATATAGTACTCGTGATAAAACTAAGGCATATCAAAAGGTTCTTGTAGGCTATGCATTTGGTTTTGAATAATGTTCAAAATGTTTAGTCCATAATAGAGCATTAAAGATGTTTGATACTTAGACATATGTCTTGCTTAAGGCAGAAACTCAAAAACCATTTCGTTCATTTCCTTAGATTTATCACTAAGATTGCTCAAGGATACGAAAAAAAATGAGGATCGCAAGCTTGTCGATGTGGAGTTTTCTTGTTTGGAGGTTCTTCAGTAAAAAGATTACTGGAAATTACCGCAGATTATACATCAAAGTATGTAGTGAGCAAACATGACGGGATATTTGACGATTGTAAAAGCTTTTTATTAAAGCTGTCATCACAGACTCCATGGAAAGCAGCAACAGACCTGTAAAGAGGGCAAAAGAGGGATCAGAATATTAAGTTAACGGCACTTCCAAAAAAAAAAAAAAAGGTTAAGAGAGAAGGAATTACTGTTTCACGGCCTTCCCTTTTCCTTTGGCGAGATGAGGGTACGGTGGCAACTACTTCCTCGTCTAGTGAGTTCTGGTTATGCGTCAAGGTTGTCCCTCGAATCCTTGGCTTGCGATCACAGTGAAGGGTTGAGACAGTGAAAGCTTTCTGCCGTAGAGGAGAATGAGACCTGGTTTTAGCTTTCTGTTTCTGGGAAAAATGAGACTTGTTCTTCAAGTTCAAGAGAATGGGTGAAATTAGAGTCTCTTGGTATAAGAATTCACGGTGGAAAATCGAGGATTCGATGCCCTCAATCTTGATCTTTCTAAAATTTTCTTTTGGAGAGTATAAACGAAACTCTTCTGTGAAACATCTACTCTCTCCTTTTAGGATATTCACCAGGACCTGACAATCTTTCATAAAGTAGAGAGGTGTCAAGCACATGCAATAAATCACTTCTTCCAGAGGTGGAATGCACATCCACTTAATCCAATTATAATTATTTTCCTTCTTTTCCATTGCCCATATATCAATTCGCTTTGTATGCTTGTAAAGAAACATGCAAAGACGTCCCCCAAATTCACGAATATGAATTTCGCGTCCAATATTATCAGGCAATTCAATCGCACTAACATTTTCATCAATAAAATCATAACTAAGAATTACTAAAGAAGCACCAGTAACCCTTTTAAAAACGTCACATGAGTGGAGCTTGAGATAAAATATATCCCAATAGAGAGCTCCATCCATGAAAGTTCCTGCCTCTGTTGTACTGGTGAACCAAAAAGGCCAAGGGAATGTTTTTGTTTCCCAGCAATCGGTTTTTAGTGAATAAATATTTAACAATGTTGGATCACAACAGCTAGAATGAAATGGGCACAGTAAAATTCTCAAAATCTTGTAATCATCTGATGACTTATCATACCCAAATCCGTATTGATCACGATAATTAAGACCAACATTCCTCGGTCGGGGACTTGGTAATTGAATCGTCTTGTGTGTAGACATTAGCGGATTCCACACCATCACACGATCCCTAACCTTATCCCCACGAAATTCCGCTTCCCATTCCAACTGAAGCATACATAACAAGCCATTACAAGAACCAATTACCTCGATCTCGTATCCTTTGCTGTCTGGAGACTCAAGTGGCAGGGCTTTGATATTACTATTGGGCGCTTCAAGGTCAACAGATTTAATATAATCTACTGTTGAAAAAACCAGCTTCTTGTTCCCAAATTTAAGTTGGCTAATAAAAGAAAACCATGATCGGCTCAAGTATTTAAATCTTACAAGTGATTTCGCAGGAAGTCTTGGCAGTATCTTTGCCACGACATCATCTGGGACATAGCTTCCCTTCTTCATCTTCTAGAAATAGTTTCCACCCTTAATGGAATTACATATAAATACTAGAAACAAGAAAACGAATATAAATACTAGAAACAAGAAAACGAACGATATCTAAAACACAGAAACTGACCCGCGTATGGATCTCGATCAAGATCTAGAGGCAGAGCTGCACAAGAGTTGTTCTGTTCTGATCTGTGTGGGAGTTGATCTTGCACATGGAAGTATTGTATCTCAAGGAAACAACACTCGTTGGTGTTGGAAGCTAAACACTAACACTGACATCCACGTGTAATGTACTTCACTGTGGATATGCTTCAATCGAGTTAAAATTTAAGGAAAAATTGAAAGCTCCCGATTTAAGAACGGGATAATATCACGAATCACCTTTAAAAGTTTAGTTAATTACATATAAAAAATTTTTTATATAAATATATTAACATAATCTTTAACGTTTATATTTAAATTTTGTTCAAATCTAGTTAACAAATTTTATTTATGTAAACATTGAGAAAAAATTAAAAATATTACTTTGCCCTTACTTTTATAACCGTTTACTGATATAAAATTATGTTATTTTACTAAAATATCTTAAAATGTTAATTTGAAAGTTAACGGAATTCGTTGGTTGGATCTAGATGAAACTTAAACGCAAACGTTAGAAACTACATTGATATATTTACATAAGAAGCTTTCTGTATGATAATTAGCTAAACTTCAGTGATAGTTTATGATATTATCCTATTTATGAATTTTTGTAATACAATCCCTTCGTATGTGCAGAACCTGAGTACTTGACTGAGTTTAGCGGCTTTGCCATGATGCCCTTTTTGCAGCTTGGTTAAGGTGATTTGTTGAGAATTTAGTGAATAAATGTATATGAAACTATTGATGTTCTTCCCTAAGATACATGTTATCTACTTCTTTCATGTGCTATTATTCAAACACATATTTCTGGCTGATATTTTTGGAATTCTGAAATCATCTTTGTACGTACATATCATTTGCTTCATTTGAAGTTTCTCTTCTTGTTTTACTAATACTGTGATTATTTCTTGCAGGAGCAAGTCTTCTCTGATAATGATGCCTTTTTTGCATGGACATTTGTAAAACGACGGCCTTTGTGGCAAACGCTTCTCTCATTTTTCTGGCCAGTGTTGACTCTTGCAATTTGCTTGTTTCCAGTTTATCCACACAAGTGCAAGCTATTAATACTTTATTCGTGTGCTGGGGTCTTACTGCTTATTCTTTCTTTACTTCTGTGTAAGTACTACAGGCTCATCGTTTATTGTGATTTATTTTTTAAAAAATTTTTTTTTCCATACACAATGAATCGTTTTAAAATCATTTTATTACCTTATTTTGTTTGCTGTTTTTTTTTTTTTTTGCTTTCGGTTTTAAAAGAAATATGATTTATCAATGACAGCAGGATCACTTGAAATTCTAATGAGATATGTTAATTTGTATAGTATTCCTTGCTTATAGCTGCTGGTATCAAGTATTAGATGATCTTGCTTATAATTGTCAGATCTGCCATGTTTTATTGTCTGCCAAGTTGCATGTTGCATTTTTGGTGTTCTAAATTTGCTATGTTGCACACCTTATATTCTTGTCAATATCAGTCTGTGTTATTTTCTCTGTGGAGAGATCATGTGATATTTATTTTGAGTAAGGCAGTCACAGAGTTATCACCATCTGCCTTCATAATTAATTGAATCAAGCTTTATGGTTCGTTTCATGTTAGTTGCGAGGGTATGTCTCAAGACAATGTAATTTATAGTAGCAAGGAGATGTGGTGCTCTATGATCATAGTTTTTGAATTAGAGCGGCAAATTGGAGACTTATGATAGTGGATTGTAAGCTAGGCATGTAAGCATTTTATGGCAATAGTTGTGTGCTATGATTTTAATCCTATGCACCCCTTGCCTCTGATCACTTTACTCAAAGCCTTTCATGTTAACATAATGGAGATACATGATAGACTGGGAATGTGATACCTACAACATTATGGACTTGTCTTTTATTTTTGTACCTGTTATAATTCTCTTTGTGGTTTGGCACAAGTGATCTTATTAGAATCTGGCTAATAGTCATCCCCTGGTGGGATAAGGTGATTCATGCGATTGGTTTATGTGCACAAATTTTAAACAAAACTCTACTTGTTTTGATGTGGTAAAGTTGGACTTCTAGTTCAATATTGAACCATAATATGTGTTTTTTTTTTTTCCTGATTTGGCCGAATTTAAGCTGCACTGGTATATGCAGCATATCCTCTGGTTCTTTCTGAAATCTTCAATTTCCTGTCATCTCAAGTCTTTTTGATTGTATTTTAGTCTACCTTTGAGTTTAAGCTAGTGTTGTAATTGGTATGTTTCCACTGCTTCTTTTGATTTTTGTCAATTGCAAAATGGGTCTTTCAACATTTGAAGGGAAACTCGAAAAAGGAATGGTATTTAATAGTCTAAAATTTCTCTAGCTGTTTTCCTTGTTGCATTCTAATTCCCATCTGGTCCAATCATCTGCTTTTAATGGTGGGAAGAATGAAAAGGACATTTCGACTGCCTTATTTTTTGTTTGTTGATGGACTGCTGGATTTTGACCTGAAAGAGAAACTTGTTTAGAGAGTAATCATCATGTGACCAAGCAGTTGTTTCCATTTAGATAACAATGCTTTTTCAACCTCTCATATCTGTGTAGGTACTAGTGATGTGGAAGTTTTGCATCTGTTTGAGTGTTGTCAGGTGTTTTATGCACTTTTTTTTTTTTTTAAATTTATGTTCATTTGATGCTTAATATTTTGACCATGTTGACAAAGAAATATAATCACTGCTTGTACTGTTCATTATGATTTTGGATTGAGATTTCTTTTGCGGTCCTAAATTTGCAGTGAGAGCTGCAATATTTGGTGTTATATGGATTATTCTTGGGAAACGGGTGTGGTTTTTCCCCAACATTCTAGCTGAGGAAGCAACATGAGGAGAATTATTCCGTTTCTGGCCCAAGAAAGATGAAGAGGAGCGACCTAAGTGCACAGCGAGACTTTTCTATGCTGTAGTAGCTGTACTGGTCATATTATTGTTAAGGCACCATGCCCCTGATGAAGCTGCTAGAGCCAGGTTAGTCCTTTTCTCTAATTATCACTCAAGAAACAATTATCTTTTGTAAAATTTGAAGTCGCTTAATTTTCTTGGGAAACAAAACACAAGTCCTTAAATCTTCAACATGATATGCTCGCTTCGTTACAGTCTGTGCACATAATTGACTTAGAATAAAGTAATCCCACTAACCTAAACCAACTTGGTTTTGATAATGAGGAAATTTAGTCCATCTTTGGGTAGTCCTGTGCATCGGTGTGAGATCCTGCAACCTACTAGTGAAGTTCCCCAAGGTCCTTGAGAACCATGAAACCTTGTATTGGTATCCCCAAGCTCCGGACCTCTCTCAAGTGTGTTCCTTTATATAAATTCAAATGTCCTTTGGTGTTACTACCCTATATCTTGTAGGACAATATGGGATTATATTCTATGCGTCTAAGTCTAAAGAGCCAATTTCACTCTGGCCGCAGATATCAGAAACGAATGTCAAATATAATCGATGATGTTCTTGAGTGGTCTCCGAGGTTGGCCCTATCTGGGATGATGGAGAAGCCGCCAAATGTGGTTAACGCCACAGAATCCAGCAACAATTTTACAGATGGGAACAATACAGCCTCAGAGAAGATGGCTCCACCTGATAGAAGTGCAGAAACCGTTTTAGAGCAACATGAGAATGAAGAAACTGGAAAAGTAGAAGACGATGATCAATATCAACATCAACATCATGACAATATATGATAAAATACACCATGAATGCCTAGCAGACAGATAACATTGTTGTCTTTTTTTTTTTTTTGGGTTTTTTAAAAGCTTTTTGCTTAATTTTGAGTGTAATAGTATTAACTATGAAAATAAAGCAGCTGGTTTTAAAAACTGTACCTTTTTGACATATTTATAAATACAGATTACAATGCCAAGTGCTAACCATAGGATGTTTATTTTAAGCAATCCAGCCTCAACTATATTTATCAAATTTTGAGGATGCTTTATGATTGTGATTCCCAATTTTCCATACATACCTTTAATGCTGCTCTTTTATCTTATGATGTAGCGTTTCTCATATATCTTGATAGCAATCTAACATAAGGTTAGACATTAGACTGTGATACTAGCTAATCATTTGTGGGGAAATTTTCGTTGAGCAAGTTTTCATGATCCGTGTATGCAATTTGATCTTATGTTTTTGATTCGGATTGACATATAAACTCGGTAAAATGTGCTAGCAATCGTGGTGTCCGATGGGGGTTTTATTGATTGCGAAATCATCAAACGTATCAGGTTTGAAGGAACCTATTTGGATTTGAAACTTTCAGAAAATAACACTTTTAATCTCATTGTTTAATGTAGGTAAGTTTAATTTTAGGCTTTACAGTTATTTTTGAAAATTTCGGGTCAAAGGGATTTAATTGAAATCTCGAGGGTCTAGAATATGCCGTTATCTAATGTTGCCAACGAAAGTGTAACAACTTGAAACTTAATTGAATAAAAGATTACAACAAAAAAATAAATAAAAATTCTATAAATTATATGAAATATTAATATAGGTATGTTTACCAACTAATGATTCTTGTTATCAAACTTCTTAAAAGAGTATAAATTTTAATTTATTTTTGTTAGTTTAATTCATGATCTGCTCACTTTCATCGGTTAATGGAAGTTGTTTTTAAGAAATGGAGATAGATTTAAGAAAAATTTAAGTTCTAAAAGTTTAATTGTAGGTGTACTTAGAAAAATGAGTGCATGGATGAATTTTTTTGATGAAATAGCCCATCTAATAAAATTGAGTAATGCTACTCTTATTAAATGGTATACATATTGATGTAGTATTAATCATTTATTTATATATTATTATTATTAATTAAATAAATAGATTTTGTATATTTATTACTTTAATAACTTTATAATATATTAGTTTGTAGGCAAAGTTTGCAGGAAGAACTAGCTTTATTTAATAAATTTTTCGGATGCAATAGCCCCACGGAAGTAAAAATATGTCATAGTAATTTAATTACGAATCTATTAACGCGAGGTGCTAATCACGCTTTCCCTCCTTCCATGTCAACATTACAAGAGAGTACGAAAATTTTGTTAATTTTTTGTTCCTTCTTGTGGAGAATTATATATGACGTTGATTAATGTCATTGGAGACGTAACATCCACATTTGGTGCTGGAGTCATTAAGAAAGGAATCCCTTAACCTTTTTCGTGATCTACGCTTTGTTGACCTTGTTCGAAGACTTCAGTTTATGGGCTACTTCTTTCTCTGAGATCAAACCGGAGGAATAGAGGCTGCTTTCATAGATAGTGGTCTCTTCTTCACAGGCGGTGCTGTGGGTGTAGCTGTCATCGATCGGATCTCCGCTTGCAAACAAGACTTCTACTCTCCCCTCCCTAGCTTGGATCCTTTTCGAAAGGCTTTGCCTTCTTACACCTTTGTTGACCAGATAGGGTTTCATTCTAACTGTGAAGTTGAAGCGTTTTCTGTGCTTTATCCAAGCTTGTTCTAAGACTTTGTTTTATGGGCTGTTGTTTTCAACTTTATTGTGGACATTTTAACATTAAGGACATGCAGAAAGTCGAGTGCATTGACGAATATTATTCTTATACATTTTTGTCTCGTTTTGTTTGTTGCTTATAGGGGTTCTGTTGTATATTGCAAAAGCTTGAATATAACTCTGTTGCGGCCAGAAAACGTAAAGAAAGCCACAAAGCTAGCTCTTTTTAGCAGTTACGTGTTTGAGATATCAACTTTCTTTGCCTTTCTTCCCTGGTCAATTTTTCTACGAAAACGAGCTTGTCAAATGGGTCAGAGCCTGACAGGTTTCCTTTTCATCGTCACTATTATTGTTTTAGTGAAAATGTCAGTATGGTTTTCGAGGCAAGGGAGATGTGTTTTTGGTTGGTGATAAAAGAAAAGAAAAAAAACCTAGAAAATCAAAACTAGGTAATACTATTACAAAGTGAAAGATTTGTTCTGTTATTATCTCGAAAGTTTTCTTTTGGGGGTTTCTGTTTTCTCTGATTTTATGCCGTTTTCCACTTTTATTCCGTCATTTTGTCTTGTGCTTCAAGTCATTTGGTTGTCTTGTGACGATGATATATAGTTCATCTCTTGTTAGCCGTTCTGAGTGTTAAAGTAGTTCATTCATGCAAAATAATGGACTTGAAAAGGAAAATTTTGGATTATTATTATTTTTTTTTTTTGCTGTTCAAAGAAGTTGAAAATAAAATAATGTCTTTTTATTTATTTTTCATTGTAGATATATTTTTGTTCCTTACTCAAAGCAAAATTTATGACATTTAGTCTGTATTTTACCCTTTATAATTATATTTGATGTATAGAAATGTAGTAGCAATAAAATAAACTAAAAGTTTATAAATTAAAAGAAATTATCTTTGGATTAAAATTATGATTATTTAAAAAAAAAGGAAATGTAAAATCATTGTAAATGCTTTGTGCATAAATGTTCTTTTATAAGTTTATAGGTTTCTAATAAAGCCATGAGCGGTTACGGTTCGAGTTCCTCATCAAATGAGGGGGAACTAGGATCTCTCATCTCTTCGTCCTTTTACAAATGGACATACGAAAACATTTTTTAGCTGTTATTTCGGAGGTAGCTATTTTGTAATTTGGATTAGGATTTTCTCATAATCTTAGTTTCACCTTAGCTTTTACAAATCTTATGTCACGCGTATTTTATTAATTTTTTGAGTAGTTAAGATATATTATTTTATCTCTTTTCTCTCATTTATTGTGTATTAATCATTAATAATGTATTTGAATTTTGTAAAGTGAAGATCAGATTAGAAGAGAATACTGGTATCTGTAGTGTGAATTATTCAATATTTTTTAATTCAAACCAGTATGAATATTGAGTCATGATATTGATTAAATAATTTTTTTTATACAGTTCTACTCCAGCAGTCGTTAGTACTTCCGTTCCTTTACATTGGGATGGGTAGAGTTGGCAAGATAGGCAATAGAAACGTGATATATATCAATTGATATGGGTGTTTGTTGCCAATTATGTTTCCTATTCATATTTTGATTATGATTTGTAAGTGGGAGATGCCGCAATGCAGTAACCCTTCGTCAACCGGGTTTCCCGTTGATCTGATTGCACCTTAATTAAAAAAAACAAATCATGAGAAATAAAACTAATACAATAAATCATGGTCCATAGCCCTCTGTCAACACTCCCTTTTTTTTTTTGCTCATAGGTTGCACCTTTACCACAGCATGAAGTCTTTTTTATCATTCGGCTTAGCGTGGACCATACAAAATGACAATCAAGTTTAATCAGTTTAATTAACACATGAATAAAGTAGTTCTTCATTACTCTATAGTAGTCATATTGTGTAGAGCCATGAAGAATTTAAGGTTATAATTTTTGAAAACTCTTAGAGTAGTGCATTGTGCGTTTAGCATGTTTGTTTACATTTCACAAAGTAATACCGGCTGCTTTTTTTACATGTATATAGATATAGGGTACAAGGCTATAAACTCAATTGTGGATATATATAGTCAATTTTATTGTGTATTTCTTGTTGAAGATTGTTTAGCCTATTCGATGATAAGGTTTTGCAAAATTGGATGTTGTTTAACATGTTTATATAACTTATAATTCAAAACAATATTAAAAAAAAGAGCAGAAAAAACATAGAAACAATTTTAAAAGCTCAGCTCTTCTCTCTCTTCAGTTTCTCTGCCTTTTTCTGCCCGACGCAGAGTATGTCTGTTATGCTAGTTGGCTGTCCTTCTAGGCATTGCTTGCAGTGCCTACAACATTCTAACTGGCTAGATGTCATTAAATTTTCTTCAATAAAACAACAAATATCACCTTGTTAATGTGCTTTTCTCTGTAATCATGCCAGACTCCATAGAGGGACTACAAATCCTTGTATCGGTTTCAAATAGATATAATAATGTCTTATTCCTAGTATAACTATTAGAATTTGGGAGCCTTTTAACTATATCCTCTCGAGAAACTAAACAGACAGTTGACAATCACGTATCAAATATTAAAGTCATTCCTTTATTTTCTCCCTGAGAAAGAGCTAGCATTAACCAGTTGTATTAATATTATTTGTTGGAAAATATTTGAATTTAATTATATTTTAATCTATTAAATTCTATCATTTAAAAATATAAATATATATAAAGCTACATTGGACAAAATTTAATGAAGGGTGTCCTTGAAAGTGCGAAGAGAATTTTTGTGGGTGTATTTTATTGTCCCACTCTAATCAAAATTACAATGAAAACTAATAATTATTGTTAAAATTAAGTAGATTATAATGGTTAATTGGCATGCTAAGCAAATTAATAAATTAATTATGTGAAAATTCTTTCATTTTGAAGAGGTTTCATTGTCCTGTCTTCGAGCAAAAAAAAGAAAGAAAAAAGGACTGACATCTCTCTCCGTCCTTTTCGTGCTCGCTCCTCTTCATTCTTGTCCCTTTCTCCCCCTTTCCATCCCACTCTTCTCTTCTCCACTGTACCTTCTCCTTCTTTTTCCTTACTCTTTCCTCTCCAAGACTCTCTTGAAACATCATTCCTCTCTTGCCAGCTAGCCAAGTTAATCTTCAGGTAACCATTTGGAAAGAAGAAAGCACTGTTTTTTTTTTTTTTTTTCATTTTATTTTTACTCTTTGCGGTGAAACGAGACAATTGTGGTTTTCCTCTTACTCAGCTCACTTTTCTTTTGGGACGTGTCAACAGTATTTCATGCATGGTACATTTAGTAAAAATTTTTGTAAAAATTGGTATAAAAGTTATAAATAAGTTTATAAAAATGGTAAGCCAAACAAAAAGTTATAAATATTGCGGAAAGATTTATTTATATTTTTTATATTCTTATTTATAATTTTTATATACTTATTTATAATTTTTATACAAATTTTTGTTAAATGTACCTTTATATAAAATATACAGTAAAATGAACCTTTCTTTTGGTTTAATTTGTACGGTGTTACTGTTAGTCTACGCGTCATGGGTTGCACGATCCTTTATTTATATATATAATGTAAACATATACTTCAAAACTATCGTTTATTTATGAATATTATATATATGACATAAAAAATATCAAATTAACGGCTTTTCAATTGATAGGTTTTAGATTAATGTTAGATAATTAATATTTGTGTCTTATATTCGCTTGTATTTACCGTTTTGATCACAATTTGTTTATATATATACACACATATTATATTATCTGATTTATATATAAGTCTAATGTTTCTTAAATTTTTAAATATTCATTTTTTTTTCCGAATCTCTTGTAGATTTATTAATACGGGATTCTTATCTTACTGTTCTTGTGCTTCTTGAATATATATATATCTTTTGGGTTGTCGATATCAATGTGGGTTTTCATTTGCTAGTTAAGAATTTGTTTAAGTTACTTTTCTTTTATCAATGTTAAGGTATGCATATATTTAGAGGGGAATCGAAGATTAATTATATGGAAAAACAAATCGCTAGAGCTTTTTTTTTTCCCTCTTCAACAAAGGATGATTCATGATGTGAATGCAACCCGAACATTAACTGAAAGATTAATTTTCATTTTAATTAAAAAATGACTTTAAACTTTTTTTGTTGAATATTGGGAAGGAAATCCATTTGTAGGTTTAGGTTGAGATTCCATTCTAAATAATTTGGTTCTATATTTGGTTCAATTTCAGGTTTATGTATTATTATAATAATTTGAGTTCATTATGAAGATTCATTATTATTATGTTTTAAAGCCTGATTAATTAAGATGACTTGTGTAATGTATATACTTTGAAAAAATAATTTATAATTTGTAAAAATAATTCTGAGTGAGTTAATTAATTAAAATGGTTTCCATATGCATATAGCAATAACAGAAGGAAATACAACAACACTTGCAGACTACAAGTTATGTCTGACAAAATAATCATGATGTTTAGCCTATACAACATAAAGGAGATAATAATTACATCTATTGAGAAAGAATAATACGAAAGATTCTAGTAATAGATCAATATAAACATATTTACAAATATTTTTATAATAAAAAATTAAAGTATTATTAAAATAATCTATTTTAATTAATAATTAATCTAATAAATTTAATTGGTCAATTGATATCATTTTAGAACTTTTGATAAAAATTTAAATTTAAAAAAATATTCTAATAAAAGTTGTCCTTAATATAAAAAGTGCAATGAAAAATTCGTGGGTACAAATAAAAAATTTCAATAAAAGCTAATCATTACTGTTAAAATTAATCATTACTGTTAAAATTAAGTATGAAAATTTTGTTACCAAAATGTATCTTAATTAATTATATATTGCACAAATTATAATTTAAAAACTTTATCATAATTTTGTATTTAATTAAATTTTTATCTATTTAATTGTGTTTGTATAAAAACAAATATAGGACAGTAGCATAGAAAACAATGAAAAAAAAAAGTAATTCGAATTTCAAAAAAGTTTAATCTTGTAATGTCATTTGTGGGGTGTTGATTGTGTGTGTGTATGTATATATTGAAAAAAGAGAAAAAATATATAAACAAATTTGACGGTTAGCCAACTCAGCACTCCCAGCTCTTTTTCAGTCCCGGCCTTTTCTGTTTGGTACCTTTGTCACTGCCTCACTCACAACGTAGCCCTGCGCTTTTGTTTTCCATGTTCTCTCTCCTCGGTTTTTCTTCCTTCTCACAATTTTAACAGGTCGGTTCTCTCTCTGCTGCGTTTTCTGCTTATTCACTGTCATTGTCTCACCCTCAACGTAAACCCACACTTTGTTTTTCTATCTTCTCTCTATCCGCTCTGTTTTTCTTCCTTCTCGGGTGAGGTTTTAGTTGTGTTGTTCCTCTCTCTTTCTCTTGAAGGAGGTCCTCTCTTGTAAGTTATGAAATTTCTCTGCTTACTTTAGTTGTAGGTTTGCACTTGATTTCTACTTAGAAATGCTTGAGTTGTTGTTGTTATTATTATTATTTTCAAACAGTTTACTGAGAGGAAAAACCCATGTGAGCTTTTTATGTTGTAGTTGTGTGCTACGATTTTAATCCTAGGAACCGTTCGCCTCAGAACATTTTCTTCATAGTCGTCCACGGTAACATACATAATAGAGACGCTTGATAGACTAGGAATGTGGCATCTACAAACTTAAGGGCCTGCCATGTACGCACTTTTGCACTAGCTATATCCCTTATTTATTGTTTTCCTTGTAACTCTTTCTGTTTGGCTGCTGGGAAAATAGCAAGAAAATGAGGGATTCTCCTCTTTTCCCATCTATTTTTGTGGCAACAAAATGTATACCTACTCAGTTATTGGTTTCTCATTTTCACTGTTTAGCCTCTTAGGGTTGATATTCATGATTTCTAGATTTATAGTTTAAATTGCAAAAATGCCCTTCGTTGTTGATTTCCTTTGAGCTCTTAATCTATTTCGCTTCTAGGAAAACAGAGACAAAAACTCGTGATTTTTTTTTTTTTTAAATTACGCGGCAGCTAGACTTATGAAACTTGTCAGGAACTGACCTTTTAGTAAGCTTGAGGGTATATTTGGTAATATAGAGAATGGTCTTCCTCGCTAACTCACTCTTTCTCTTTATATACGCATTGTTTGTGTAGTTTTCTGTGGAATTCTGGGCCAGCCATGGCAAGTAACCTTAACCTTGTGTTGATTTAATCGAAGTTTACAGAAAAAACTTCAGTTAACAAAACCCCCCACTACTAATTATTATTTATTTTCAATTTAATTGGTGTTTTTTCACTTGCCGACGCAGAAACTTGGCTTTATACATGTGGTGACTTTTTCTGGGTCAGAGTTGTGAGGAATCACCCACTGTCATTCGAGTTTTTGCTGAGGCTATAGCAAGTGTAAGTCTTTATTGTGTATTTCTTCCTATATATTTGTTTGACATGCATGTTTGTTTACATTTCAAAAAGTGAAACCAGATGCATTTTTTAATGTATATAGATATAGTGTAGGGCTTTAAACTCAATTGTGTGTATATATATAGAGTAAGTCAGTTTTATTGTGTATTTCTTGCAGTAGATTGTTTGGCGTATTCGTTTAGGTTTTGCAAAATTGGATGTTGTTTTACATGTTTATACAATTTGTAATTTAAAAAATATATATTAAAAAAAGAGTGAAAAAAGAAAACGCAGAAGCAATTTTTATAGCTGAGCTTAGCTCTTCTCTCCTTTTTCTACCCTACCCATGGGTTGGCTCCTGGCTGTCATTCTAGGCGCTGCTTTGCAGTGGCCAGATGTCATTAAGGCTTCTTGAAAAGGGGCGTTTATCTGAAAGGTCATTTTGTCTTATGCTAGACGCCATACAAATTCTTGCGTTGGTTTTCAAGTTCAAATGTCATTCCTAGTATAATCATTACAATTTGATGGCCTTTTAACCATGCTGTTACCCTCTTCGTCTCAAATATTAAAGGCAGTCATTCATTCTCTCTCTTGAGAAAGAGCTAGCATTCCCCTCTTTATTTGTTGGAAAACATTTGAATCTACTTATATTTTAATCTATTAAATTTTATCAATTTTAAGAAATATAAAGATACGTTCCACAAAATTTAATAAGGGGTGTCCTTAAATATGAAGATAAATTTTGTGGGTTTACCGTATTATACCACTCTAATAAAAATTACAATGAAAACTAATAATTATTTTTAAAATTAAGTTGATTATAATGGTTTTAATAATTGTTACTACTGAAAACTACTTTAATTAATATTTATTATAACATTTCACTTGCTTTAATTTTCTAGTTTTATATTTAATTAAAGCAAAATCAATTGACGTGCTAAGCAAACTAACAAATCAATGAGGCGAAAGTATATTTCATTTGGAAAAGGTTTTATTGTTTTGTCTCTGAGAAAAAAACGAAAAAAAATCAGTTTAGTATTAGAATAAAAAATCCATGGTTTGGACAAAAACTTAGAACAATCATTTGTATTTCCCAAATAGCCTCAATTTCTTTTTTTTTCAGTTTTTTTATTAAATTAATTAACAAATTGAATGATATTTAGTATAGCAGTGTGGGAGGGGAGGTAAACGGCAACCCTTTCCAAAGAGAAGGCCACGTCATCTCCAGTGTCGTACCAATACCAACCCCCCAATCACCGAGTGGCTCTCTCCCTCTCTCTCCGTTTTCCTTCATTTCCGGAAAACGAAAGCGAAAACGAAAACAAACAATCGAAAGCAAAATAAAAACAAGGGATAATTCAATTTGCCCCCTGAGGTTAGGCTTAAAAAATTGAGGACCTCAGTTTTCTGAAATTTAAGATTACCCCCTGATATTACTGTAGCACCGTTAGATTTAACAGAAAATGTATTAAACCGTTAGATTTAACGGAAAATGTATTAAATAATAACTTAATGCTAATATTAAATTTAATAAAAGATGTATTAAATAATAATTTAACGCTAATAAGCAGTAAAATAGACTATAATACACTTTTCTAAATGGTTTGTAAAGCGTTAAGTTACTATTTAATACATTTTCCGTTAAATCTAACGGTGCTACAATAACCTCAGGGGGCAAATTTAGGTTTCAGAAAAATGAGATCCTCAATTTTCTTTTCACCTAACATGAGGGGCAAATTGAAATTATCCCTAAAAACAAAACAAACCAAAAGACTGGCGTCTCTTCTGCTCACTCCACTTTATTACTGTCGCTCTTCTCTCTCTCCCTCTCTCTTCTTCTCCAGCTCCCTCTCCACTGCTCCCTCTCCCTTCTTTTTCTTACTCACTCACTGCTCTCTAGTGTCTCTTCCTCGCCACCTCACTTTCCATTGCTCCCTCTCCTCCCTTATTTACTCTCTCCTTCTCTCTCTCTTCTTCTCCAGTTCACTCTCCATTGCTCCCTCTCCTCCCTTATTTACTCTCTCCTTCTCTCTCTCTCTTCTTCTCCGGCTCACTTTCCATTACTCCCTCTCCTTCCTTACTGGCTCCTCTCCAGGATCGCTCTCCTGTCTCCAGCTCACTTACCATTGCTCCCTCTCCTCCCTTTTTCTTACTCACTCACTTCTCTCCTGGCTCCCTCTCCCTGTTCTTCTCCACCTTGCTAATCTTCTGAGTATGTAAAAGAAATTAAAAGCTTTTGTTGAATGGGAAGGAAATCGATTCCCACTCTAAATAATTGGGTTCTATATTTAATTAAATTTTTGTTTTGTTTTTTATTTTATTATTTGAGTTCATTAATTATTATTATTATTATTATTATTGTTATTATTATTATGTGAGTTTATTAATTAAAATAGTTAACATTTGTCAATATAACAGGACAACCACAATAATAATTGCACACTACAAGATGTCTGGCACAGGAGGAGAACACACAGGTGACTTCTTTCCCCCTCTTCGACATAGATCACTTTGAAAACTTCAATGTGTGTATTTATTTATATAGTTAGGGTCAAACTTAAATTTTTTTGATAATTGATGACGATTAAATCAACACAATCTGAAAAATGCAAATAAGAAATTGAGAGCTGGTATATATAAATACAATTGATTTAATTACTAAACTATTATCCTTTATTTTATGACAATCTTTATTGAATTAATTGAACATTATTTTTTTTATATACATATAAATTCAAGGATTATTTTGAGCTTATTGGATATGACATTGTAACTAAATTTAACTATTACAGAAGACGTAGAACAAGGTCAACTTCATTTTTCTGCCAGCGAGTATTTTGTCTCATAAATTTTATTGGATTTTTCATTTTATGTGTGTACCATCAAAATCAAACTACATTTAACTTGTCACATATTGTATATCAAACTTTATTCTTGGATATGTGATAAAATCAAACTGAGTTTTCATACTTATATCAGTGCTTTCATAAGTATAAATAACTCTGGAAGGTTTTCTTACTTCATGTTTTAATGCCCATATATATTTAGGCTTCAAAATTAGTGAAGTAATTGTAAAAGATATTTAGTTTATAAAACAAAGAAAAATAATAATAACATTATTTAAAAAAATATATAAAATAATAACAAGATTTTAATTGTTGTGAGATACAATACTGCCTTTTCTTTAACTTTTTTATTTTATTATGTTCATTCTTTATTCATATTTTAAACGAACAATTAGTTTAAACCGAATATGCTACCAACATGTTTGCTTTTCTAAATTAATTACTAAAGAGAAGGGTTTAGTGTTCTAGTGATTTGTTTTGGTAAAACATTGTGTTGATTTGAACACAACTCTATGATGGCTTCTATATCTTTTTGCAGACGTTGTAACTGCCCATGCTATGCATTTTCAGCAGCATTTATGGAAAACGCTATCGTTTTTTTTAACATTACATCAATGCTTGAGTACGGAAAACAATGTGTACGGAAAATACAATTAATTTTGGATAGAGTTTGAAACCTCACTGAATTTTGCTAGATATGTTAAATGGATTAATATTATAATAATGTTAGGCTTATAAACATCAATATAATATAAATTTTATAATATAACGTGGTAATCTAAGTGACAAAATCCTATTAGATATATAATTTTTCTCATTTATTTTTATTTTTTCCTCATACAGTGAATTTTAGTCATATAAACGACCATGTCATGTCGTATAATATATGTTGTATAAATATTATAAGTCTAACATTACTCTTAATACAAACTACATTTGATAGGTTAATTGATTGCTTTCCATGTTCACTAATTGAGTGTGAAGAATAAAAATATTAAAATTGTGATTCTAAGTCTTTGAAATTGAAATTAGAGACAGAGAGTTATAAAAAATAAAATGTTAATTTGTTGAATAATATAAAAAATATTTTAATATCATTGGATACAAATAAATTATTAAAACATTAATTTCATTCTAGAATAAATTTAACTGTATTATTTATATCATTTAATAAAAATTGATTATTAATATTTAATCTGAATGCATCATCATTTAATATGCTTCATTTGTTTTGTAGTATAACATATATTATAGATTAAAAAAGTAATTAAACTAATAAAATATTATATAAAAAATATATAATTATTTACTAAACAATTATCTTTCATATTATTAATACTTAAATAATTTCTAGATGCTTTCATCACTTGATTTTTGGAATGGTTCTTGCAAAATTAATTTGACGTGTCAATTCATTAGTTATTTTTTCAATAAAATTTAAATGAATTGAACATTTATGTAGATGTTATTGTTAGAAATATCATTTGACTTGTTAGAAAAAAAAATTTATTAAAAAATACCTTGTACAAAAATATGGCTTAAAATAGAATTATTTGTCCATTCTAACTAAATTAACGATTATACAGGAGGATCACAAGACCTAGAAAGAGGCACGTCAGAAATACATCAAACTTCGCCACCTCCGCCACCTTCACCAGGAATACAACAACATGGGCCACAACCATTAGATTTTTCCGCCGGTGAGTACTTTATCATAAATGTAATTGGATTGTTCATTTATGTGTGCAGCATCAATATCCGACTACATTGGACTTGTCGAATACAGTATATTAAGCTTTACTCTTCTAGTACATATAATTAAGTAAACTAAGTTATTATCCTTGATTAGTTTAAAATTTAGATGCTTTTTTTGTAGTTAAAGTGACTCTAGAAGTTTTTCTTTCCTTATGTTTTAATTTTCATATTTGGTCTTAATTACTTGAGGAGTAATTATAAATGATATTTAGTTTATAAAATACAAAGAAAATAATGACATCTTTTTGGAAGGAT
>SNVD02008049.1:0-32224 GCA_013180625.2 Boswellia sacra | reverse complement strand
AAAAATTCAAAGATGATGAAATAAGACACCATAAGTCAAACAAAAGATACAAATTAAAAAATGACAGCTATGAGGTATTAAAATTCAAAAATGATGGCACGCATGCATATGTACAGGTAGTTGTGACTGTGGCTCACATCTTCCTCTGTTTTTACGTCCAGAAACGGCTTAAACACCTTCTATGAGTTGGGGATATGCTTCCCATCCAGTTTTCTTATAAACTGGCAAACAGGGTGTTTTGAGTCAGATTCCCAAGACTATAGCGTTCCTGCTCATCTCGGAATTGTGTCCACAAATTAAAAATTTCACGCTGCACAAGTTCACAAGAATGCGTCTCAAGAGTCACTCGGATATCATCCAAGGACTCCTTACTCAGTCCATCCTTGATGAACTGTAGCTTATCCTCTCGATTGTTAGACAAATATCCCAAGGAGCGACAACGCTGGTTACAAGTCCATCTTGCACATCTGGGACAAACTTGTAACCTTTTCGCTCTTCGCTTTTTGGCATAAGAGCTTTTTCCAAACCTGGCATATGGGAAACAAGATTATCTGAAAACTCACAAGAGAATCGAACCTTGGCTTCAATTAACCATCTTAAATCAGCAGGAATCCCCTTACGCATCAACAACCTTAGTCTTTCTGCACGAGCTTTATAAATTTTAAGCAAATCATTTTGAGGAAGAGAGGGAAAATGTTTGTGTAATTTTGAGAGAATGGTATCCATGTGAAGAAAATGAGAGAGAAGAAAAGAAAATGGATGCAAGTTGAGCAACAGTTTTTAGGGAACTGAAAAACCGACTTTAAAAGCCACGGAGTACCGTATCCGCCACTTGACCGGGAAATAAAATAAAAACACACAACTAAAATAAACGCACACAAAATAAAATAAAAACAAACTATAAATGATAGCAAAAATCAAGAATAAAAATAAAAATGAAAATATGGCATAGATGGATAAAATTTGATCAATCATTATAAAGAAATGCAAAAAGAGGGATCTCTTCGAAAGTGATTTACCACGGTCAAAAATATGCCATTGAGGTGGTACCTTTCTTTTTCCGTTATTTGTGAGAATGAAAGAGATTACCACTATCTGAGTTTGTTTGTCCTTAAAGCATGCATTATTGAGTGTGCATGTTTCTTCCTGCCTTTTTTCAAAACATGGCTCCCAACTCTTGATCTCCTTCACCTGTATAAAATCAAGTAATGAGAATTCTTTAAAAGCAATGGGCATTAGTGGCATACTTGGTTCAAATGAATTGGTTAACTCGATTTCTGAAGGACTTGAAAAATTCTCATTTTGGATATAGTCTTCCACATTAGTTTTAGTCCTATTAGCTTCCTCATTTTCATCATGCTTGAAAAATTCATTAATGTCAAAATTTTGATTAAGTTCCTTCGCATGATGACATGAGGGCATAAATGAGGATTCGATCTCTTCCTTGTTAAGTGTAGGTTTATTAACCCCTTCCTTACCCTTTAAGATTGATTCATCATCTTTCTCATAAGGGTTAAGAATATGTGCTTTATAAACCTTACCATCATGAAGAGTACTTACCGAATCTTCGTCTAGATGTTGGCCCCTTGGATTACTCACATGTGGATTGATAGAGTTTGGCTCTAGTTGATATGGAAACTCACCTTTCTCATGAGTATTAAGTGCAAATGCAAGTATTTCAAGAGCATCATTCAAGTTTGCCATAGTTTGAGCAACTTGACTATTAAAAGCCTCTTGCTTTGCAATGAATGAATTCAATGTTTCTTCGAGATCCTCATAAGATGCATGATCATGAGATTTTTGAAAATTTTGATATGAATGAAAGGGAGGTTGATGAAATTGTGCATTATTATCATTCCTCCAATCAGAATTCAAGTGATTTTTCCATCCAAAATTCTGTGAGTGAAGATTAGGATTTGACCTTTGAAAAGTGTTTAAAACATTGGTTTGCTCATGGAGACTTTTTCTAAAGGTAGGCACAATTGGGCAATCATCCGTAGGATGATCGCTAGAATTACAAGTGTGACAAACAATTTCTTGCATAGACCACATTTCTAAATCCTCGACTTTTCTAGCTAGGGATGCAAATTTAGCATGATGATCATGATTCTCCCTAATGTTATAAATGCCTCTACTAGATGTTCTTGGTACCTCATAGGTGCCAACATTGTTCCAATTTTGGGCATTTTTTGCTAGTAAGTCTAGGAAATCCATGGCTTCATCAGGGTCTTTATTTTCAAATTGTCCATTACACAGTAATTCTACCATATGCCTAGCTTGATGCGTAAGACCTTCATAGAAAGTTAAAACTAGTTCCCATGTTTCCAAACCATGATGAGGACAAGTATTAAGCAATGCTTTATACCTATCCCAACATTGGTAAAAGGTCTCTCCTTGTTTTTGAGTGAAATTGATGATTTGCCCTTTGAGAGAATTTGTTCTATAGGGAGGAAAGAATTTTTTCAAAAATTGTTGTTGCATTTCATCCCATGAACTAATGGATCCTGACCTAAGATTTTGTAGCCATGTTTTAGCTTTATCTTTTAAAGAAAAAGGAAAAAGCTTTAATCTAAAGATGTTTATGCTACAATTTAGGTCACAATAGATATTGCAAAAATCTTTAAATTCTCTCAAATGCAAAAATGGGTTTTCAACATCTAGGCCATGAAAGTGGGGTAAGAATTGAATGAAATCCGATTCATGGTTGAAATATTTTGCATCATGAGGGAAGACTATGCCTGATTGTGCATGAGTTCTTATGTAATCCATTAATGTCCTTGGTTGGGTATGAGCATGTTTTCCAAAGAAGATGAGTGGCTACAAACAATTCTACCAACTAATGCAAAGAGAAAGAAAAGATGAGCACATGCAAGAAAAATAAAAATAGAAATGGGGAGAGAAAAGAGAAACACATACAAGAAAAATAAAAATAGAAATGAGAAAAGAGAATACTTACAATTTTGTACGCCAATTTTTACCTTCCCCGGCAACGGCGCCAAAAACTTGACACATCCGAAAAAGGATTGTCTTCCAAGTATAGGAGTGTCGAAGTAAAAAACCCGGTGAGTCCGGGGTCGATCCACGAGGAAGGGAATTTTAGCGCTACAAACTATAAGTAAGCAAATATGATATGGATGATTCAAGGAGATGACAAGATAATATCAACAAATATAAGATGTAGGCGTATTACCGACCATTCCAATATAACACCAAAAGCAAGATGAGGGTAAAACCATCCATGGAAATAGGTGGTATAACCAACATAGTAAATTAAAGAACAATTTCATAAGGTGGTAGTAACCCTACCATAGTAAATAAAATAAAAAGTTTCATAACAATAGAATAATTAAAATACAAGAGGAATTAACACAATACATGAAGGCTAAGTTAGGGGATCCGCCCCTTATATTTCGAATAAGGATAATTAGCCCATTTTAGTTATATGAATTATAATTGTTTCATTACCAATATTTATACCACTTCTTGTAAATGGGTTCAAGCATCCAATGTGCCAATCACTATATGTCTACAACAAATCAAGGTTCCTAACTAGAATTGCGTGTCTGAGGAAGACCAACATCATCTAGAAGGATACCAAGCATTTTGATGTGCCAAGGATTGTCTACAATGGATCAAGACCTTCACTTTACGAGTGGTGTCCAGATTGATTAAGAAAATAAATATAAATCATATAAACAACATAAGATTATGGTTATTAAGCACATATTAACGGTTAGAGAATCCTTACTCTTATATCAAGGGTTTCACCCTTTCACCTTAGCAAGTGAGAAATTAGCAAGACATTATAAGAGAAAGAACACAAAATGCAAGAAAAAAGAAATTCATTAATAACATAAACACCAAAACCCAATACAAGACCTACCAGCCAAAATGTGTCTAGCCAAGGCCAGATGCCCTAATGGGTCACAGGCACCTCTATTTATAGAACTACATCCGGGGGCAACTTGTCAAATTAAAGGCATAATTGTCAAATATTTTTGTAAATATCTGTGACATATTGGGATCATTAGGCACCGACTTGACCATCAATTTTGGGACATCGAACTGTTGTGAATTTTAGTCACATGTCTTCATGAAAGTTGTAGATATTTTTCTCAGCTTTCTAGAACATATTGATTTTCACAATTTGGATACGTATTTTGAGAGATACGGTCCAAATACTGAGGCCTGGTCAGACTGGGCCGAGACTGTAGATGGGTTCACTTCAAGCCCAATTTTGGTCCACTAAGAGCCCGAATTTGATGATTCTTGTGAAAATGCAATCTTGTAGACAATTAAATCAGCTTTCCAAAACATTAAGAATTGCACCATTCTGATCTATAAATAGAGAGTTATGCCCATTTTACCGAACCTGTAACAAAACCAACATTAAGAGAAATTAATTCCAAAGATGCAAATGCTACAAATATGCTTAAGTTGAGGAATTTAATGACACTATTAATGCAATATGATGAACTAAACTCTTATTAAACATGCATATTTAAGTGTTCCATTAGGCATGTTGGATATGTCTTAATTTTGCTTTAATATGATAGCATATGTTAAGAGGGAGAATATATTTAGGGGGAGTAGTTAATTTGATTACATTTTTTTGATGATAACAAAAGGGGGAGAAATAGTTGGATTGATTATATTCATAACAAGTGCCATTCTTTTTGCTTATTGTTGATTTTATTTTCATTCTTGATTTTAGATTATATTTTAAAGCAATCAATGGTTTGTCATCATCAAAAAGAGGGAGATTGTTAGCCCTAAGGCTACATGATAATTTTGATGATAACAATACATATTGATTCATTGTGATTTACTAACATGTTTATTTATATGCAAGAGTAATATCATTGAAATAATTGTAAAATCAAGAAGAGGCTTATTAAAATGAAGTGTTGAGCTAAGGAGAAGACTACATGTTAAAGGCACCAAAGTTTAAGAACAAGGATTGACTCAAGGAATGTGACACATGAGCAATGTTCAATCAATTGGTCATATATATCTCTAAAAATATCCAAATGATGTGATTTCTGAGCCTTTGGAAAGCTTACTCAATTTATAACATTTCACATGTTTTAATGAAATTCAAATTTTAAGTGCAAGGTTGTCCAAATCATCATGCAATTTGAAAGACAAATGGAAGCAGCTGACATGAGCACCGAATACTCCTTTGGACATATCTTGAGCTAGAAAAATCAAAATGACTTGATTCTTGTGGCATTGGAAAGAAGACTTAATGAAAAACATTTCATATGTTTTGAAAAAATTCAAATTTCAAACAGAAGGTCGACATAATTGACATGCAATTCGGTAGACTAACACAAAGAAAAAAAATCAACTCACATGAGCACCGAATGGTGTTTTGGCCATATCTTAAGATAGAGATATCCAAATGCTTTGATTCTTAATATTTTGGAAAGCGCATTCAAATATGCAGATCTTTTATGTTTTGAAGAAATTCAAATTTCAAACGAAAGGCTGACAGAATTATCATTCAATTTGATGGATTGACACAAGAAAGAAAAATCAAGTCACATGAGCACCGAATGGTGTTTTGGCCATATCTTGAGCTACAGATATCCAAATGACCTGATTCTTGATGCGTTGGAAAGATTGTTCAAATTTGCAAATATTTTATGTTTGCATATTTTTAAATTTCAAATAGAATATTGACAAAAATGGAAGATAAAATTATGGCTTTTATGGTGGGTAGAAAATTTGGAGTTGGTGTCTTCACTTGATTAAGTTCATCTCATTTGCCTATAAAAGGAGCCTTCTCCCATGCATTCAATAAGTGCAAGAGAAGCATTTTATCAAGCAAAAAACAAGAGAAATATCAAGTCTAGAGAGCTTTTATATTCTTTATCTACTCTTTGAAGAGAGTTATACTTTTTGTTGTAAAAATTATCTTTGTTCTTGTATTGTGGTGAGAGTGAGATATTCTTGTAAAGGATAATAGTTATCCTTGAGAGAACTCTTGTTGTGTGTTATCAAGAGTTGAAGGAAGTTTCCTTGGTGAGGTTGTTCATCAAGAAGAACTCTTGGGTGGTGTTATCAAGAGTTGAAGGAAGTTGCCTTGGTGAGGTTGTTCATCAAGAAGAACTCTTGGTGTGGTGTTATCAAGAGTTGAGGAAAGTTGCCTTGGTGAGGTTGTTCATCAAGAAGAACTCTTGGTGTGGTGTTATCAAGGGTTGAAGGAAGTTGCCTTGGTGAGGTTGTTCATCAAGAAGAACTCTTGGTGTGGTGTTATCAAGGGTTGAAGGAAGCCTTGGTGAGGTTGTTCATCAAGAAGAACTCTTGGTGTGGTGTTATCAAGAGTTGAAGGAAGTTGCCTTGGTGAGGTTGTTCATCAAGAAGAACTCTTGGTGTGGTGTTATCAAGAGTTGGAAGAAAAAGTCTTGGTGAGGTTTGTCATCAAGCAAGTTGTAAAGATTTCTACAACTTAGTGGAAAGCTTAGCTCGTGGAGCTAAGAGCCCGTGGACGTATGCAAGGTTTGCCGAACCACGTACATCGAGTTTGCACTCTCTCTATCCCTATACTCTTTACATTTACTTGCACTTGTGATTTTTCATTATTATTATTCTCTTGATTACATATTTGATAACTTCTAATTTCATCTTCTTCACCTTCATTCTCAAAGAAAGAGTAAAATAATTTTGATCTTCAAAGAAAAGTTTTCTAAATCAGTTTTGATAAATAAAAACCCAATTCACCCCCCCTCTTGGGTTGCCATACCTGGGTCAACAGAGTACCTAATACTCACAATTCTAAACAGGAAATACTAATGCCCAAGGGCCCAAAACAAAACAACCTAAACAAGAGAGCCAACGGCCCAATCAAATAGAAAAAAAAGGCGCACAGGCCCAAACCAACCACAACTAAACCAATAGCAAAACAAAGTCCAAGAATAAAGTCAATTATGCAGACCCCATATAGCACGAAGCTGAGGAGTAATCGCATACTTGGCCTTCAAGGCTAGAAGCCGAGAATGAACCAAGTCAAAAATCTCATCAGTCACCTGATGACAGGTCTGACGTCGCTATTGATACATACGATCATTCCTTTCATACCAAAAAGAATAAACCGTTGCAGAGAAGACCAAACGTGCAAGGATATGTTCAAAATTCTTCCTACCCTGGAGATGCAGAGAAGCCCATTGGAGCAAGGACGTCCAACAAAAGGATGGCCAAACAACGAGAGTCTTAGCTAAAATCTCCCCCCAAATAGAAGATGAGAAAGGACAGCTAAAGAAAAGATGGTCATGGGTCTCATTGGCTGAAACACAGAGAACACAGCTTAAAGATTGTAAGATACCATGACGTTGTAGTCGATCCATAGTACGAAGTCGACCCAAAGAGGCAAGCCAAAGAATAAAAGAATGTCTTGGGACATGGCCAAGGAACCAGAGAAGATGATGAAGAGTGTTCACTGGTCGCTTACTCCGTCACAATTCCCATGCGGAGCCAATAGAGAAAATACCTAAGGTATGGCCCTTCCAAATAACATGATCAAGAGCCTCCATCGTAGGTCGGATGCTGACTGAGTCCCAAATCAACCTAAGGGCCTGACCTCCATCAGGAAAAGCCAAGTCCCCATTTTGAATAATGTCTGAGACCCTAGCATCTGAAGGAAGACCTGTGGATGTAAGAGTCCTGAAGGGTAACAAGTCACACAGACGCCCCTGTGGCAACCAGTAATCCTGCCAAAGAGAGGTATTACGGCCATCTCTAATACAAGAGACAAATTTACCTCTACACCAAGCCCGACTGTGCAAAATCTTCCTCCAAGACCAAGAGGCTCTAGAAGTTACCCGAATCTGCCAAAATGAGCAGCCCCGAAGGAGCACCTTATAAACCCAAGAAAACCAAGTGGAGGATTGGTTAGAAAGAAGTCTCCAAACATGTTTCAGAATAGCTGCACGATTCCACTCCTGGACTCGCTTTATTCCTAATCCACCTTCTTTCAACGGATAGCAAACCGAATCCCTGTTGACCCAGGTATGGCAACCCAAGAGGGGGGGTGAATTGGGTTTTTATTTATCAAAACGGATTTGTAAAACTTTTCTTGAAAGATCAAAATTAGTTTACTCTTTCTTTGAGAATGAAGGTGAAGAAGATGAAATTAGAAATTATCAAATATGTAATCAAGAGAATAATAATAATGAACAATCACAAGTGCAAGTAAATGCAAAGAGTATAGGGATAGAGAGAGTGCAAACTCGATGTACGTGGTTCGGCAAACCTTGCTTACGTCCACGGGCTCCTAGCTCCACGAGCTAAGCTTCCACTAAGTTGTAGAATTCTTTACAACTTGCTTGATGAACAACCTCACCAAGACTTTTTCTTCCAACTCTTGATAACACCACACCAAGAGTTCTTCTTGATGAACAACCTCACCAAGGCAACTTCCTTCAACTCTTGATACCACCACACCAAGAGTTCTTCTTGATGAACAACCTCACCAAGGCAACTTTCTTCAACTCTTGATAACACCACACCAAGAGTTCTTCTTGATGAACAAACTCACCAAGGAAAGAGTTCTCTCAAGGATAACTTTTATCCTTTACAAGAAGATCTCACTCTCACCACAATACAAGAATAAAGTAAATTTTTACAATAAAAGTACAACTCTCTTTAAAGAGTAGATAAAGAATATAAAAGCTCTCTAGACTTGATATTTCTCTTATTTTTTGCTTAATAGATGCTTCTCTTGCTCTTCTTGTCTTATTGAATGCATGGGAGAAGGGCTCCTTTTATAGGCAAATGAGATGAACTTGAACAAGTGAAGACACCAACTCCAAATTTTCTGCCTACCATAAAAATTGTAATCTTGTCTGCCATTTTTGTCAATGTTATGTTTGAAATTTGAAAATCTGTAAAACATAAAAGATCTGTACATTTGAACAAGCTTTCCAACGCATCAAGAACCAAGTTATTTGGATATCTGTAGCTCAAGATATGGCCAAAACACCATTCGGTGCTCATGTGACTTGATTTTTCTTTCTTGTGTCAGTCCACAAAATTGAATGATAATTCTGTCAGCCTTCCGTTTGAAATTTGAATTTCTTCAAAACATGAAAGATCTGCATATTTGAATAATATTTCCAAAACATTAAGAATCAAAGTATTTGGATATATCTATCTTAAGATATGGCCAAAACACCATTCGGTGCTCATGTGAGTTGAGTTTTCTTCTCTGTGTCAGTCCACCGAATTGCATATCAATTATGTTAGCCTTCCATTTGAAATTTGAATATATTCAAAACATATGAAATGTTTTTCATTAAGTCATCTTTCCAATTCCATAAGAATCAAGTCATTTTGATTTTTCTAGCTCAAGATATGTCCAAAGGAGTATTCAGTGCTCATGTTAGCTGCTTCCATTTGTCTTCCAATTTGCATGATGATTTGGACAACCTTGCACTTGAAATTTGAATTTCATTAAAACATATGAAATGTTATAAATTGAGTAAGCTTTCAAAAGGCTCAAGAATCACGTCATTTGGATATTTGTAGAGATATATATGACTAATTGATTGAACATTGCTCATGTGTCACATTCCTTGAGTCAATCCTTGTTCTTAAAATTTGGTGCCTTTAACATGTAGTCTTCTCCTTAACTTCAACACTTCATTTTAATAAGCCTCTTCTTGATTTTAAAATTATTTCAATGATCTTACTCTTGCACATAAATAAACATGTTAGTAAATCTCAATTAATCAATGTGTATTGTTATCATCAAAATTATCATGTAGCCTTAGGGCTAACAATCCCAAGCTAGTTTGGCCCCAGAACGAGACAAAGAGATCCCTTTCCAAAGGAAAGCTGCCATAATACCCTCGATCCTCCGTACCACAATTGCTGGTAGAGTGAACATGGAGGACCAATAGACCTGGATGGAAAAGAGAACTGACTTGATCAATTGAAGTCGGCCAGCATAAGTCAGCATAGCAGATGTCCATAACCTGATCATCGACAAAATCCGTTCTATCAATGGAGCACAATCTGAGAGGCGTAATCTGGTACTGATTAGAGGTACCCCCAGATATCTGACTGGCAGACTCTCCACTTGAAAACCCGAGATGGCCTCTAATACAGTTCAGTCCTCATCATTGACTCCAGAGAAGAAGACATGACTTTTGGTCGAATTCGTAACTAAACCAGAGAGCTCTATAAACTTCTGTAATGCAGCACAGATCACACTAACAGAGCCCATATCTGCCCTATAAAAAACCATTAGATCATCTACAAAACAAAGATGAGTGAGAGAAACCTGCTGAAATCTCCAATGATATCGAAAACCAGGCCTCTGAGTAGCCTCTCGAAGAATACCACTCAAACCCTCAATGGCCAGCACAAAAAGGTATGGCGATAAAGGATCACCCTGTCGAATCCCTCTGGAGGTGGAGAAGAACCCGTGAAGCTCTCTATTTAAAGCAACCGAGAAATATACAGAGGACATACATGTCACAATCCAGTGAACCATACACTCTGGAATACGGATCGTTCTTAAACCCAAAAGGATGAAATCCCAGCTAACGGTATCACAAGCTTTGCGAATATCCACCTTTAAAGCACATCGAGGAGGCAAGCACCCAAGATGATAATTATGCATCAGCTCTTTAGGTCAATAGAATGGCATCAATTTTTCAAATCTCTCCCTCTCTCTCTCTCTCTTCAGAAGTTTCTTTAGGAGTTTTATCAAGTGCAATGCATATGTTCTTAGGTTTTTCAATTATACCAAGATTAATGGGTTTGAATGTCATTGACATCAAATATGCTAGTGAAATGCAAATTATCATGAATAGTTTTATTAGGGAAAATATCAAACAAGTAAGCAAAATTATCTTTCATCGCATTAAACTTAGAGACATACAATGTCCTTTTCTTCAAAGAGGTCAAGAAAAAATACATCTTCATAATAGACATCCTTGATCCCTTCTTTAATGAAAGCAACAAGATAGATGGATTAATCAATTGGTGGCTTTGGAAGCTTCTCTTCCTTGATCTTTATATTTTCCACCTCTATAGTTAAGTCATACCCTTTGACGATTCTAGCTTGAAGGATATCCTTAAGAATTTCAAATCCAAACTTTAACATTACATTGTAAACCCATGGTTCATCAACTCCCATATACTTCATATCTTAGGCTTTGAAAAATTTGATGAATTCTCCCTTCTTGGGTTCGAAGTCTTCTTCTTCATCGGACACATAGCCCAACCCTCTTTTAGTGGTTTGTCCCTTGAAATCTGGAAGGGATGGCAGACTAATTCTATTCTTTCCAAGCCTAGTTCCTACCAAGTATCCTTGCTTTTTCATTATTCTAGTAATAATTAGATTGGCCTCATTAATCAGAGCTGCATGGAAGTCGCCATCGTAAGGTATATTTTCGATCTTTACACTTAAGGTTGCGAGTGGAATGGTTGAGGCAGCATGGATAGTCACTATCTTTCTACCCATATTAAATCAAATCCTTTCATGCAAAGTGGAAGGAACTCCACTAAGTGGATGGAATCATGTTCGGCCTAACAGCACAGCAAAGGTAATAGGAATTTCTAGGACCCTGAACTCAGTCATTACTTTAATAGGCCCAGTCTTCATTAACGCCTTGAATATCTTAATAGCACTATTCTTCGAGTCATCATAAGCCCTCATCATCATCTCACAAGGCTCAAGGTCATCTTCTTGAACTCCAAACTTGTGTAATATCTTCATAGGCATAATGTTGATGGCAGATCCATCATCCACCATGATGCAAGGAGAAATCTTCCCTCCTATCTTTACAGTGATGAACAATAGTTTGTTGTGATTTCTTTCTTTGAAAGGCAAGTCATCGTCGATGAAGGTGATCAGGCCCTTCTCATTTACCCCTTGGGTTCATTTTTGGTCATGGCAGTTAACATCTCATCAGAAGTGGTAGTCATTGATATTTCTACGTCAACCAAAGCCTTTTCCATGGTTTCTCTATGCTTTTGGGATGAGATCAACAAGTCTCAAGTGCTAGTATTCACTTGAGTTTTCTTCAACTGCTTGATGACTCAGTCTTTTTCTTCTTCGACCTTTTCTTTGGTAACTTCTTTAGCCTTCTTAATATCTTCCCTTTCTTAACTAACTTCTCCTTCTCTTTCTCATGGTATAATCTATCACTCTTTGTTATCCCTTGCACATTCTCATTCTCTCCCTTGAGTGTTTCTCCCTCATGTGTTTTTTCCTCTTGTGTTTCTCCCTCAACTCTCACTTCCTCTTCTTCATCACTACTAAAGTTAGCCCAAAAATTTGAAAGGGTCTTGACTTTAGGAATGCCATCCCATATTCTCATAACTCTCACCTCTTTACACCTTCTACATAAACTCTCTCACTTCATGAGGTTTTGAGCTCGATTCCCTTTTGTAGCTTTGCTAGCCCTCTTCACGTTAAGTCTTCTAGGTGGTGGGCCTCTTCTAGCCCTTTTCTAGCTATCCGCTCCTTGGGAAAGACATTTATAGATATGGACTTCTTGTTGACAAATGCTACTTCATTTTCGACCCTAACTTCTTCTTCTTCATCATCTTTTCTTTCCTCATACTTATTATCATTGAGGCACACAAACTCATGCTCTAAGCTTTACTTGACCTCTTTCATGGTAATGTTGGTCCATCTACCCTTCTTGGTAAAAATTTAGACTGTCAAAAGAACAAGCTATTCTTCTACCCTCTCAATGATCTCCTTGGGCTCTTCTTCCTTGGGTTCTTCTTCCTTGGACTTCTTCTTCATGGCCACCTATCTAGTGGACCTTTCTTGTTGCTCAAGATTGGACTTCTCTCTTCTCTTAGCTCTTTTGGCACTACACAGTCCTCCCTTTTCTTCAAAAGAGTTCATGACTTACTCCTCGGTCAAGCCCGACCCAACCATGTTTGTCGTTTGAGGAGGTACCTGGTTGTAGTTGGGTAATGGGTTGCTTTTTCTTTTTTTGTTGGGCTCTTCCAGCTCTGGATCGAGAATCTGACCTTGTCAATTAAGTCTTGGATCTCACTTGTTAAGTAACCACCTTCATCTCAACATTCTTTGTGCCAAACCCACTAGCATGATGATACCGCCGTTGAACTTATTATTCCATGAACTGTTCGGACAACTCCTTCTATTCTTCTCGAATTCTTTTAGGAAGGTCATGATACCATACTACTATAACATCTTCTAACGATAACATGAAGTATTGCAAAATATACTTCTTCGTCAAAGGAATAGTGGCCATGACAGCAGCATACTGTTTCAAGTGAGTCTTTGGGTTGCCCTCTCCATTGAACTTAGGCAAATCTGGCATGTGAAACTTTGATGTCAAGTCACTATCTCTAATTAGTAGAATCTCGTCTAGATCTTCGACCCCTTTCAACCCCTTTTTCTTCGAGAGAGACTAAACCTTCTCCATGTCCTTGGTAAACTGCTTGACCGATTCGGGTTCATCTTGGTCAGCTAGGCTTTCCCCCTATCTCTGTCTTGGCTAGTTTCACTCTTATCACCACCATTTGAAGACTTTTTTGGAGTACTTAGTTCGTTGGAGAGCCAAAGCTACCAAGTTTAAAATCTTCTCTTACACACATGAGGTCAAGTCTCTTTTCCTACGACTTCTAGTCTCATCCCTAAGTCATCATCATACAATATGAGAATACGGGATTCTCTCTCCTAATTCTAACATTCAATTTGATATTGAATTCTTTATGATTATCATAAGATTGGTCTATATGTCATGATAACCATAACTCATGACACATGTCCCCATTTTGTTCTTATGGGTGATTTGACATGTGGCATTCATTCATGGTTTCATGAGATTTAGTCAATTTTATACAAATCATGTGGAATTAACATCCATGGACATGCATTTCAATATGTGTTTGGATGTTTATTCTATTGAAAATTTTTAGATTTATCTATATGAGCCTGAGTCTGAAGGGTCCAATGGTCTAGGCTTCTTCGAGCAAGAGATGCGCCTTTGGGCCAATCTCTTTTTATACTAATTCAATGGTATATGCTCAAAGGTGGTGATACTAACATGCGTTATCTAAGGGTCAAATGGAGTCAAAGACTTCTTATTTCAATGCCACATGGCTAGTTTAGGAAATTCGTGCTCCTTGTGTGCAATTGTGTAGTGATGGAAGGACTAAAAATAAAAAAATAAGCTATTAGAATTTGTATCCCAATCGAAATCAACTTTCATATCTATTAGAGCATTTGTGACCACGACACTGTGTTAAAGCCTCTTTCAAGACTTAAGATAACACAAACGAACCATGAGCACGTCTGAAAAATGGAGTTGCCACTCAATTATTCAATTGGGAATGAATGGGGGTAATTTGACCCCTAGCTTCAGGATCTAAACTACCCTCATTCTTTTAGAGATGGGTTCAGGAAGTTAGGTACGAGTCATTAGCCTCACCTGGATATAAATCCGGCCTCCACTAGGAAATACCAAATAAAAATAACTTATATTGTTATATAGCCTGCCTAAGTTGTTCGTTTGATGCACACATTATTCAATTTTATCTTCTTAAAGACATGTAAGGTGATTTCCACCAAAGCAATTGTATATTCATACAAAGAGAGAGGGAGGAGAATTAAATTACATTCATTTTTAAACATGGGGGATAGGGGAGAGGATTACATTACTTTTCAACATATAAAGTAAATTCTACTTCTAAAACACTTCAAAATATCCATTCATTCACAACATATTCATGTAATTCAAATATCAAATATAAACAATCAATTTCGAGACTCGATAAATAATGATGAAGCCTTTACATGCATATTCAAATGTGTTTGGGAGATTTACTTTACATATTGTTGAATAACAATTGTTTTAATCCTCCTTCCATTCCCCCATGTTTTAAAAGGAATGTAACTCTATTCTTCTTCCTTTTTTTTGTATGAATATACAATTGCTACTAATTGAAAATAACCTTATATGCTTAAAGAAGATAAAATTGGAAATGTGTGCAGAAAATAGACCACTTAAGTGGACTGTATAACAATATAAGCTATTCTTATTTGGTATACCTTAGTGGAGGCCGGATTTAGATCAGGGCGAGGCGAATGGCTTGTGTCTAACTTTTTGAACCCATCTCTGAAGGGATAAGGGTAGTTTAGGTCCTAAAGCAAGGGATCAGATTACCCCTATTCATCCCCAATTGAAGCAACTCCATTCTTCATATGTGCCCATAACTCGTCTGTGTTCCTTTAAGTCTCGAAAAAGGCTTTGACAAAGTGTCATGGTCACAAATGATCTAGCAGGATGAAAGCCCTATTCATAGTGGCGACTCTGTTGAAGTATGGTAAACCAGGGGGGGTGGGGTGAATTGGGGTTTTATTTATAAAAATGGATTTATAAAGCTTTTCTTGAAAGTTCATAATTAGCTCACTCTCCCTTTGAGAATAAAAGTGATGAAGATGAAATTAGAAGTTATCCAAGAAGCAATCAAGAGAATAACAATGATGAACAAACATAAGTGCAAGTGAATTTAAAGAGGAATGGGATAGAGAAGTGCAAACTCAATTTACGTGGTTCGACCCTTGCCTATATCCCCTGTTTTGAGCTTCTCCACAAGTTAGGCTTTCCACTAAGTTATAGAATTCTTTACAACTTACTTGATGAACAACTTCATCCAGACTTCTTCCTTCAACTCTTGATAACACCACACCAAGAGTTCTCCCAATTGTTTAACTCTTGATAACACCACACTAAGAGTTCTCTCAAGGATAACTATTATCCTTTATAATAGTGATGTCACTCTCACTAAAATACAAAAACAAAGAAAATTGTTTAGAACAAAAATACAACTCTCTTCAAAGAGTAAATAAAGAATATAAAATCTTTATAAACTTGATATTTCTCTTATTTGTTGCTTGATAGATTCATGTTGAATGCATGGGAGCAGGGCTCCTTTTATAGGCAAAAGAGATGAACTTATTCAAGTGAAGACACCAACTCCAAATTTTCTGCCTACCTTAAAAATTGTAATCTTGTCGGCTAATTTTGTTAATGTTCCATTTGAAACTAGAAAATATGCAAAACATAAAAGATCTACATATTTGAATAAGCTTTCCAAGGCATCAAGAATCAAGTCATTTGGATATCTCTAACTTAAGATTTGTACAAAAGACCATTTGATGCTCATGTCAGTAGATTTTTCTTTCTTATGTCAGTCCACCAAATTGCAGGATGATTATGTCGGCTTATAGAGAAATATATGACCAATTGATTGAACATTGCTCATTTTTCACATTCTCTGAATCAAACCTTGTTCTTAAACTTTGGTGCCTTTAGCGTATAGTATTCTCCTTAGCTTCAACACTTCATTTTAATAAGCCTCTTTCTTGATTTTACAACTATTTCATTGATCTTATTCTTGCACATAAATAAACATATTAGTAATACCTCAATAAATCAATATCCAATGTTATCATCTAAATTATCATGTAGCCGTAAGGCTAACAATCTCCCCCTTTTTGATGATAACAAACCATTGACTACTTTAAAATAATATCTAAAATCAAGAATGAAAATAAATAAATAAAAAATACATATCTAAAATCAAGAATGAGCGAAAAATAGCAATTTTTATAAAGAATCACAAATATAAGCAATCCAACCATTTCTCCTCCTTTCGTTATCATCAAAAAGATGTAATCAAATTAACTACTCCCCCTTGACATATGCTACCATTCAAAGATTATCATATAAAAATAAAATTAAGACATATCCAACATGCTTAATTCTCTTCTAAAAGTGCAAAATCTGTCTTGACTAAAGGGTTTAGTAAAAATATCGACTAATTGTTTATTCATAGGAACAAATTCTAAATAAATATTACCTTTTGTATATGATATCTAACAAAATGATGTCTAATCTCTATATGCTTAGTCCTAGAGTGTTGTATGGGATTTTTTGAAATGTTGATGGCACTTGTATTGTCACATTTGATAGGAATGTGATCAAATACCATACCATAATCTTTTAAAGTTTGTTTCATCGAAAGAGCTTGTGAACAACAACTTCCTACTGTCATATACTCGGCTTTTACGGTTGATAAAGCAATATAATTTTTTTTCCCTACTAAACCATGAGACTGATGCATGTCCTAGAAAATGGCAACAGCCACTAGTGCTCTTTTTATCAAAAAGACTTCCAACAAAGTTCGCATCAGAATAACTAATTAGATCAAAATTATCACACTTAGGATACCAAAGACCTAGATTTATGGTTCCAAGAAGATTTAAATATCCTCTTGACAGCCTTAAGGTGAGATTCCTTTGGACAAGATTGAAATCTAGCACACATACATACACTAAACATGATATCAGGTCTACTAGCAGTTAAATACAAAAGAAAGCCAATCATATCTTGATATTTTGTTACCTCAAGCTTGGTTAAGGTACCCATAGGTGTGCTATATGTTCCTGAATTATCCATGCCAAACTTCTTGAGAAGATCTCTTGTGTATTTGGCTTGATTTATGAAGATCCCATCTATTGATTGCTTGATTTGAAGTCCAAGGAAGAAATTTGATTCTCCCATTAAGCTCATTTAAAATTCTTGTTGCATGCACTTGGAAAATTCCTCACACATAGAAACATTAGCAGCATTGAATATAATATCATCAACATAGATTGGACAATTAATAAATCATCATTTTTTGTTTTAACAAAAACAAGAGTATCAACCTTTTTCATTTCAAAACCATTGTCAATGAGAAATTTGCTCAATCTGTCATACCATACTCTTGGTGCTTGTTTCAAGCCATAAAGTGCCTTTTTGAGTTTAAAAACATGGTTTGGAAAATCATGATTTTGAAAACCAAGAGGTTGCCCTACATATACTTCCTCCATAATGTAACCATTTCAAAATGCACTTTTGACATCCATTTGATATAATGTAAAATTTTTATAACATGCAAATGCACATAACATTCTAATGGATTCTAATCTAGCAATTGGTGCAAAGGTTTTCTCATAATCAATACCTTCTTCTTGATTATATGCTTGAGCAACAATTCTAGCTTTGTTTCTAATGATGGTGCCATTTTCATCTATTTTATTTCTAAAAATCCATTTAGTGCTTATAATAGAGTGATTTTTGGGTCTAGGGACTAATTCCTAAACTTGATTTCTCTCAAATTGACTCAATTCTTCTTGCATAGCCAAAATCCAAGTTTCATCATTTTCGGCTTCTTTAAAAGATTTTGGTTCAAATTGAGAGACCAATGCAAAATGGTTACAAAAGTTCCTAAAAGAAAATCTAATTCTCATACCTTGTGATGGTTCACCAATAATGAGATCTTTAGGGTGAGCTTTTGTACCTCCATTCCTTTGGTTATTCTTGAGAAGACAAACTTGCTTTCTCGAGCTTTTCTTGTTGAAGTTGTAATTTATCTTAGCTTTTTTCATCAAGCCTTGATTTCTTGATTTGCTTTTCTACCTCAACAATATCATCATCTAAATTATTTGAAGAAATCACGTTAGTTTCATCAAATTCAACATGCATAGCTTCTTCAATAGCAAGAGTCTTTTTGTTAAAAACTCTATATGCTTTACTATGGTTGGAGTAGCCAACAAAAAATTCCAACATCAGGTTTTGCATCAAATTTTTCAAGGTTATCCTTGGTGTTTAAAATAAAATATTTACATCCAAAAACTTTAAAAAATCTAATGTTGGGTTTTCTTCCTTTCCAAATTTCATAAGGAGTTTTCTTTATTAAAGCTCTAATATGGACTCTATTGATTATAAAGCAAGCAGTATTAATGGCTTTGGCCCAAAAATATTTTGGCAAATTATTTTCAATTCACATGGTCATAGCCATTTCTTGAATGGTCTTATTTTTCCTCTCAACAACACCATTTTGTTGTGGAGTTATAGGTGTGGGAAAATTATGCTCAAAACCATTTTCATCATAAAGATTTTCAAATGCAACATTGTCTACTTCACCACCATGATCACTCCTAATGAACACAGTAGAATACCTTTTTGATTGTGAACTCTTTTTGCAAATTTTGAAAAAGCTTATGTGTTTTAGTTTTCAAAAATGACACCCAAGTGAATCTTGAGTAATCATCTACAATAACAAAAACATAATATTTTCCACCAAGACTTTGAGTTCTTGATGGTCCAAATAAATCCAAATGAAGTAATTGTAGAGGTTTATTTGTTGAAATAAATTTCTTTTGTTTAAAAGAAATTCTCACTTGTTTTCCAAATTGACAAGCATCACAAATCTTATCATTTTCAAATTTTATTCTTGGAAGACCATCAATTAAATCAATTTTAGAAATTTTTTAAATTGTTTCCATGCCAGCATGACCTAATCTTCTATGCCATAACCAAGTATCATGATTAACAACAAGACACTTTTCTACATGATCATGAATATCAATATCAATTGTATAGATATTACCGAATCTATTATCAATAAATAATGTCTTATTATTACTAATATCCTTAATCGCACATCTATTAAGCTTAAAAGTAACAAAATATCCTCTATCGCACAATTGACTAATGCTAATCAAATCATGTTTCAAACCATTAACAAGCAAAACGTTTTCAATAACAGGTGAAGAAGGGTTACCAATATCACCATGTCTGATTACCCTTCCTTTGGCATTATCACTGAAGGTCACATATCCTCCTTTCTTTATGATTAATCTTGAGAACTTAGAGGCATCTCCGATCATATGCCTTGAGCACCCACTATCAAAGTACCACTTATGTTTGTCACTCCTTTATTTCTACAATCAACATTTAAAGAGTGACTTTTTGGTACCCAAATGTTTTTGGGTCCTTAGGGGTTAGTTATGGTGCTTTTTGGAGCCCATCTTTGTTTCAAATTAGGATTTCCTTTAATATAGCAAGAATGCACTTTGCATCCTTTTCTTCCACAATAAATACATGAATGATTAAGATTATTCCTAGAAGATGCAAAAGCAAAATAGTTTTTAAAATACTTTTGATTCTTTTAAGTTTTACATCCTAAGCCTTTTTTATCAAAAACACACCTTTGGTTTTGTAACAGAGAGTTCATCTTTTTTTGTGCTTTTTGTAAAACTATCAATAATATTTCTTAAGTCATTATTTTTCTTATTCAAAATAACATTTTCTTTCTCCAATTAATCAAAGTCCTTTTGTTTTAAAGTCTTATTTTCAGTTTTTAATGAATGTATTTGATTTTCCAACTTTCAAAATCTTTTTGCTTTAAAATTTCATTTTCATTTTCCAAAGCTTTATTTGTTTCCACCAACTTTTCTAATTGTGTTAACATGATTTTTGTCTTCTTTTTGAAAGCATTGATTTTTGAATTTTGTTTATCAACATATACATATGAAAGCTTAGGATCATAGTTTAGAATACTTACCTCATCTTCTCTTAAAGCCATGAAACATATTTTTGCCACTTCGCAATCTTCTTCGTCAGAGGTGCTAGCCTCACTATCATCTTAATTTGTGGCTTTCATTGCTTTGGATTTTGTCTTGATTCTTGAAGTATGGACAATCCATTTTTACATGTCCTGCTTTCTTGCACTCATAGCAAATGATTTGATCCTTTTTGTTATCTTGCTTTGAGCTTTGCCCTTTGTACTCCCTTCTAGAATTCTTCTTGAACCTTGGTTTCTTCTGATCATCCCTTTTAGCTTTCTTGTGATGAATGCAAGATCTTCATCATCTCCTTCATCATCAGAGTCATCTTCTTCTTTCATTGAAGATTTGGAAGTGATATTCTTCTTTTTCTTGGAATCTTCTTCATTCTCCTTCAAGGTTATTTTATGAGTCATGAGAGAACCCATAAATTCTTCTAATGGTAGTTTGGTGAGGTCCTTTGCTTCTTGAATTGCCGTCGCCTTTGGCTCCCAAGATTTTGGTAGAGGCGTAAGAATCTTTCTCACCATTTCAACATTAGCATAAGGTTTAACAAGAGATTTCAAACCATTGACAATATCTGTAGATCTTGTAAACATTTCAGAAATTGATTCATTTGGTTTCATCTTAAAAAGCTCATAACTATGAACTAGCATACTAATTTTAGATTCTTTAACTTGACTAGTTCCTTCATGAGTTACTTCAAGTGTGTGCCATATTTCTTGTGCCGTAGAATAAGTAGATATTCTATTAAACTCATTTCTATCTAGAGCACAATATAGCATATTTATAGCTTTAGCATTCAAACTCAATTTCTTTTTATTATCTTCACTAAACTCTTTAGGTTCCTTAAGTATGCTTTGCTGTTTTGTGCATATCCCACGAAGACTCCTTCATCACTCCTTGGATCTAATTTTCTTAACTGCTCTCTGTCATTTAAGATGTAACACCTGCATCCAAAAACATGAAAATATTTCAAATTAGGTTTTCTACCTTTCAAGATTTCATAAAATGTTTGATTAGTGTCAGGTCTAAGAAAAACTCTATTTGAAATATAACAAGCAGTGCTTATTACTTCAGCCCATAGCCTTTTTGTCAACTTCTTGCCATTGAGCATCACTCTAGCCACTCTTGAAGAGTTCTATTCTTCCTTTCCACAATGCCATTCTGTTCAGGGGTTTTAGAAGTTGAAAATTCATGATCAATTCCACGATATTTACAAAAGTCAGCATAGCTAACATTTTCAAACTCTTTGCCATGATCACTTCTTATTCTCACAATCCTCCCAATGTTCCTATTTTGCTCATTTTCAAGTTTAACACAAAGATTCCTGAAAGCCTCAAAAGTGTCATATTTTTCTTTAATGAAATCAACCCAAGTATATCTAGAAAAATCATCCACACAAACAAATATGTACCTCTTACTTGTAATGCTTTCAATTTGCACAGGACCCATAAGATCCATGTGAAGCAAATTAAGTATTTTGGATGTGCTAAGATGTGGATTTGATTTGTGTGAACTTCTAATTTGTTTTCCCATTTGACATGGTCTACAAATTTCACCAACTTTGTCATCAAGTTTAGGAACTCTTTTTACAGCACCTAACTTAGTTAATTTAACCAAGTCTTTGTAATTTAAGTGTCCTAATTTTTTATACCACAATTCTAAATCTAAAATCCTAGCTTGAAATGCAATCTTTACCGAATAACAATTATCCGAAGATCTATTACCTTCTAGAATGCATTTACCAAAATTATCTAAGACCATATATTTGTTTTGTGTGAAATTAACAATATACTTGTCATCACATATCTGACTAATACTAATAAGATTAGCTTTCAAACCTTCAACCAATAAGACATTTTGAAAATTGGGTAGACCTTTGATATTCAAAGTGCATTTACCAATGATCTTACTCTTTGCTCCATCTCTATAGGTGACATTACCATCCCTGCATGCTTTAAAATCTGTTAAAAACTGTTTATTTCCAGTCATGTGTCTCGAACAACCACTGTCAAAATACCACTGGTTACACCCAAAATATACTGCGGTCATTGTAGTATACGTTGAGGTCTCGAATCCACAAGGAGGCCTTTGATAAAAGAGGTTAGTAAAACAAAAATATAAAAGATAATAAAGATATAAAATTTAACTTTGAAGTGATTGGTTCTAAAGAAAATACAATGTTTAATAATTGGAAACAATCGATGGTAATTAAGAAGTAAGGCATCGAGAATCATTTATATGTTTTGTAAATCTAATCTCCACTTTGATTCAACAATTATAACTCAATTGAAAGTTTCACATCCCAAACAATCAATCGAAAAATATGTATAGTATTGATAAGTGTCTATTTATATATCATTTTCATATCAATTCGTCCATGTTTCTTTGCTATATTCCTTGATATTTTTATGTTTTTGTGTGGTTTTGATGTTTGTAGAAGTTTTGGAGCAACTTGTACAAAAATAGAGTAAAACCCTTCATTTTCACCTCTGCTAGTCAACCATCTTCTCGGATTTAATTGTATTGATATACAATGAACCCGATGACATATCATATACCGTTGAAAAGCTCTCGAAGTCTACTTTTTGGAGAAATTTACGGTTTATGAATCATTCAGTGTACCGAAAGTTGTAATCAAAACAGTGTGAGAAGTGTAGAAATGTAATTCCACACATCACTGTAGCATGTATAATGTAGCACGTTACTGTAGCACGTTACTGTAGCAGAGTATTTAAACACATTTTAGGGTTTTATTTTTGATAACTTGAAGAGGGGAGAACGTGGTGGAGGCTGCAGCTCTGGAATTCTTTCATCTCCTGGAGTTCCTTGAAGGAGAAAGGAAGCTTGGAAAGAGGAAGAACTACAATCCAAAGAGAATTACATCAAATTTGCTAAGTTTTTCCCTTCCCTTTCATTTTCTGGAATGTCTCCATGTTGTATTGTATTTACCACGTTCTTAAACATGTGTAACTGAATCTGAATTGGTTGAGGGTGATTTCAAAGCCCCTGATATGGTTTTTGTAAGTTGATTGTGCAAGGAAGTTGTTATCCAATTCTCTAATTGAATTGCTTGTATTTTCCTATATCTAATGCTTATGATTGCTTGCTGGATTGTATTTCGAATGGCCAACTGAATATAATCTGGTTGTTGTCTATTGCTAGACTAGAAATCTTGATCCGTAATTGTCTTGAATTTCTAATCCTTAGTAGCAAAATTGTGATCAGAGATTGCAATTGGAGAATACAACCTAAGTTAAATAATCCGAGCTTGTGTGTTTATTGCTTAGATCAACCTATCTTTCTTATCGTAATGCATCCATTGAATTAAATTTAGAGAGCTTGTTCTAGGTTGTTTAATGGATAGAGATTAAATAAAGAGCCTGTTTTGTTTAACAACAAAGTAAGGAAAGATTGGGATAACAGAGCTTGTTGTTATCTACGGTTGATAATTTCAATGGTGTAATTGGATGACAATTCTGTGATTAATTTGTAAATCCATATCTTGTGGTAGAGAATAATCCCTTAACCAGATTTCTTTTATTGTGTATTTCTAAGTTGATTTAACTTTGCATTGTATTATTCTTCATTTGCTTTCGTATTGAGTTTAGTTAATCAATCAACAAAACCCCCCATTTATTCTGTTTTCGCTTTCGAATAACAAATTTAATTAGAATCAATCCTCGTGGGAACGATATCTTACTCATCACTTTATTACTTGTGCGACTAGTATACTTGCTAGTTTCGAACGCATCAAGTATAGCATAAATGACAAACACATATATTTGATATGCATAAACTATTTACAAGCAATATTTACCAACAACATTCATCCTTACAAGTTATCCAAGAGCGACAATATATCACATGACAATATTGCAGTAAACGACTAACTCATAAAACAAAACTACCAGTAATAATTATAATTCAACACGGATCACATAAAGAAAGCATGACTGAATTTATATGAAATTGAGAATTATAATTTCTAGATTAAAAAGAAATCACAAGATGAGAAAGAGTTTGACACATAAACAAACATACAATCTTTATAGCCCTTGAGGTAGAATGAAAGTGGAGAAATAGATAAACTACGCATACAAGTTCATCTCTAGCCTTACCAAGAGTTCTAGCCTAACTTACAATTCGTTCTTATCATTTCTAAAAAGAAAATACAAGAGAGAATTGTAATATACAATGATAAAATGTGAACTCAAATGATTTTTCTCTCTCCCCATTCAATTTCCTCAAGTTGTCCTTAAATAGGTGATGAAATGGAACTATTATACCAAACCTCCACCAATTTTTCCACATTGTCGGCCACCAAACATTCCACCAACTTGCAGCTGATTTTTGACTACCAAATGGACCGAATTGGGCTTTGTGGAAAACATGAAAGTTGTAGCATTTTGTCTCAGCTTTCCAGGGCCACAGATTCATGCAATTTGGACAAGTATTCTCTGAGATATGTCCCAAATACTGGACATGGGTCGGGCTGAGAAACAACTACATTTTGGTTTTGTTGTGTCTCAATTTCGGCCCATCAAATGTTAGATTTTTGGGCTTTTGATTGTTCTTCAACTTTGTGTAAAATTGAGACATGTTACTCCAGGTTCAATAATCTCTCCATTTTGATCTATAGATTGAGAGTTGTGTCCATTTTATTAAACCTGAAAAAATGATTTTCATTAATCACAATTTAAGGACAATACTTTATTTCAAGATAAAGACTAAAGAAAATGCAAAAGAAATGAAACAAATGTAAAAGAGGAATAAGCAAAATAATTATGCTAAAATATCATAAAAGCTTTATAATACTGTCCAATTAGCATTAATTATGTATGCTTAAGAGTGTACTTTCATGCGTTTATCACAATCCCCAGCCAGCTTATTGCTAGTCCCTAGCAATTCAAGCGTTAATGAAGCATGAAGAACTACTTCAGCATTTCAAACAAAAAGTCAGTTCAAGATCACAATTGCTATAAAGGTTATTTCAATCATAACTTCCAAAACTGAGCACATGTGAATCAAGCCAAAACCTTCTTACCACAAACCGCAACACATATAGCCTTTAAAATTACTCTATGTAAAAGCCTTAACTCCATATCCTCACAGGTGAACGACTGTTTAAAAAGGCTATGATTTCTCTCATGGAGTTGGAAAACAGAATAAACACTCAAGAAAAGGTCATATTTAAGGACAGACAGACAACTAACATTGATCCAAAGATAGGAAAATCCAATGTTTAGAATCAAACCATTCTTGCAACATGCTACCTTTAGGACTTCATTTATCTTGAGTGAATAAATACAGCTTGGTGAGAAAAGACTGCTTCATAAAACTTCTATCTTCTAAAATGGAATGAAGACATTATTGAATCGAACTGACTTCTTCTTTTTTTTCTTCTTTTCTTTCTTTTTTTTCACAAGGATTGAAATTTCATCTTGAATCGTCCCTTAGCTCAATTCGAGTAATGACATTCTAAACAAGGATTAATCAATTCAAAGGATCAATGAAAGTTCGTAAGCTGTTTTCTCAACATCTCCACTCACTCACAAAAGATGTGTGAGATTAAAAAAATGTGAACTTAAACATGAGAATTCTCTTGGCTATATACATTGAATCATCCATCTTACCACAAGGCTTAACATTGTGCTCAAAATAATTTCAGAAATCATTCTTTGATAACCTAAATAGAAAAAATGACTCAAACCAATAATTTTGAAATCATACCTAGATAGAAAAACAAACCCATTTAGACAAGAATTACCGAGAAAACATGCAATAAGCAGCTGTGCATGAAATATAATTCAAAAATAAAAAACAAATCAACTAGTTAGAATGCGTTTCAAGAGGTCAAAACTATACTCCTACTCTGCCATTCTGGATCTAATAGATCCAGAATGCGTCTCAAGAGATAATGAACTCTTTACACTGCCATTCTCAGACTAATAGATTTTTTTTTTTGAAATGCAATGCAAAACATATGCCTCCTATCTACCCCCAACCAGAGCGAAACATTGTCCTCAATGTTTAAATGTAGAAAGAGAAAGTATAGGAGACATCACCTGAAGCTTCAGTTATTCAAGAGAAACAAACCTAAAAAACACTTAATAAAATATTGTGAACAAAGCCAAAAGTAAGAAAAGTTACAAACGAAGTGTCAGATCCAATTTTCTCTTATTGCTCATTTCCACTGACCAAGTAATTTGAGATGCTTCAGGGTCTGGTTCATAAACAAAAGCTTGCAATTTATCAATTAGTTCATCAGCAGTTGAGGCAGAGACAAGGATCCGTTGTGTTGATTGTGAGATAAATCTTTGTTCCACAGCTTGATTAACAAAACACAATAAACAATCAAAGAAATTATTGACATTCAACAAACCTTTGAGTTTCTGGTGGATATTGAGTTGGGCCCAAGAGACAACTTGAAAGATTTCTTCCATTGTTCCAAAACCTCCTGGTAAAGCAATAAAGGCATCTACATTTACAATCATACGAGCTATGCGTTCATGCATAGATGAGACCTGTAATTCCTCTCCAACTGTTTTCCCAGCAACGTTAACTAAAGCTTTAGGAATAATGCCTAAAACTTGACTTTCTCTTGAGTATGCAGTTGTTGACACACACCCCATTAACCCACGATTACCTCCCCCATAAATTAAATGAAGTTTTCTCTCAGCTAGAACCTTACCAAGATTATGAGCTGCTTCTAAAAAAGCTATATCATTACCAGGCTGAGATCCACAAAATACACAAATAATTCGGAATCGACGAGCTGAGGTTCCCTCCATTTTGATACAACTCACTAACTATGTATATGCAAATGAAGAACATGAGATGTATTTATAGAATGCAAAAAAGGTGGTACAATAATGACATCTATATAGGTAGCTCAACTGTTTGTCTGACAAACGTTGAAAATAAAAATAGAAACTCAAAAATAACAGCAAGCGTGCATATGTACAGGTAGTTGTGATTGTGGCTCACATCTTCCTCTGGTTTTACGTCCAGTAACGGCTGAAACACCTTCTATGAGTTGGGGATATGCTTCCCATCCAATTTTCTTATAAATTGGCAAACAGGGTCGTTTTGAATCAGATTCCCGAGACTATAACGTTCTTGCTCTTCCTGAAATTGTGTCCATAATCTTAAAATCTCTCGATGCACAAGTCCACAAGGATGCGTCTCAAGAGTCAACAAGATATTATCTAGAGACTCCTTACTCAGTCCATCCTTAATGAACTGAACTGAATCTTATCTTCTCGATTGACAGACACATATCCTAAAGAGCGACATTGCTTGTTACAGGTTCATCGTGCACATTTGTGACAAACTTGTAATTTATTTGCTCTCTGCTTTTTCGCGTAAGAGGTTTTACCCAAACCAGGCATGAAGGAAACAAAGGCTTTTGAACATTCACTAGATAATCGAACTTTGGCTTCAATTAACCATCGTAAATCAACAGGTAAACCCATGAGCATTAGCAATTTTAACCTTGCAAACGTGCTTTGTAAATTTTGAGTAATGCATTTGGAGGAAGAAAAGGAAAATGTCTACGAAGGTTTGAAAGAATCGTATCTATTTTGAAAGATAAAAGAATGCACGATTTTTGTTTGGGTTACAGTTTTTAGGGAACTGAAAAACCGACTTAATTATTCACGGAGTACCGTATCCGCCACTTAATCGGGAAGTAAAATAAAACACGCAAAAGAAAATAAAAGCAAAAACAGAAAATAAAGTAAAAATTATAGGAAAAACATATAATAAAGCAAGACAACGAGATAATAAAAGTCAAAAATAAAGTCAAGATATGGTACAGATAGATGATAGAAGCAAAGACAAAGTCAAGATATGGGGTAGATAAATAATAAAAGCAAGGACAACCAAATAATAAAAACAAAAATAAAATCAAGATATGGTACAAAAGTCAAGATATGGTACAGATAGATGAAATGGATAGAACCTGATTAATTAGGATGGATAGGAGGCTCAAGAAAGATCTCCTCGAGACACATAAACTGACTTTCCCTTTCCACGTAATTTTTCAATCGTTGCCCATTAACTTTGAAAATTCGACCATCAGTAGGGTCCACAATCTCCACCGCTCTATTAGGAAAAATGTGCTTTACGACTAATGGTCCAGTCCATCGAGATCTCAACTTTCCAGGGTGTAAATCGAGAATCATAAAGATAAACTCGTTGATTTAGCTCAAAGTTTTTCCTCAAGATTTGTTTGTCGTGAGCCGCTTTCATCTTAGCCTTGTAAATCTTGGAGTTGTCATAGGCATCATTCCGCAATTCTTCTATTTCAGACAATTGTAACTTTCTTTGAAGACTTGCAACACTCAAATCAAAGTTAAGGGCTTTGACAGCCCAATAAGCTTTATGTTCTAGCTCAACAGGTAAATGACAAGCTTTCCCATAGACAAGACGATATGGAGACATCCCTAGAATAGTTTTATAAGCAGTGCGGTAAGCCCATAATGCATCAAAAAGGTGTAAAGACCAGTCTTTGCGATTCGGGTTAACAGTCTTTTCTATAATCTGCTTGACCTCCCTATTTGCGAGTTTAGCTTGCCCATTTGTCTGTGGATGGTATGCGTTGGAAATATTATGAAGAACACCATACCTGCACATCAAAGCTTTAAAAGAACGGTTATAGAAATGTGTCCCTTGGTCACTTATGATGACATTGGCGTACCATACCTAGACAACACGTTTTCTTTTAAGAATTTTACCCCGGTTGTGTTATCATTAGTACAACAAGCCACAGCCTCCACCCATTTGGACACATAATCAACAGCTAGAAGAATATAAAGATAACCAAAAGATGGAGGAAAAGGTCCCATAAAGTCAATACCCCACCAGTCAAATATCTCAATAACAAGAATAGGGCTAAGAGCATCAATGATGACAAATAAGCTCCCCACTTTTACATCTTTCACATGACGACAAAATTTGTTAGAATCTTAACAAAGTGGGCCATAGAGTCCACCTGTAAATTTTTGCAGCTTCTTTTTTAGTGAGAAATACCCCACAAGCATTGCCATGGCAAAAGTTTAAGACACTAGCAATTTCACTATCAGGAATGCAACATCGCATAATTTGGTCAGCGCAATATTTGAAAAGATAAGGATCATCCCAATAAAAATTACGCACCTCAACCAAGAACTTACGCTTATCTTGTACACTCCAGTCAGATGGAACTTCTCCGCAAACCAAGTAATTTACAATATGGGCATACCAAGGTACTTGGCTTATAGTGCAAAGATGTTCATTAGGAAAATCATCTTGAATGGGTTGGACATTAGTGGAATCATGGAACTCAAGACAAGACAAATGGTCTGCTACAACATTTTCGACGCCTTTCTTGTCCTTAATGGTTAGATCAAATTTCTGCAAAAGAAGAATCCATCTAATTAGACGGGCCTTAGCATCCTTTTTAGAAAAAAGGTACTTCAGAGCTGCATGGTCAGTAAACACAGTAATAGGTGAACCAATTAAATATGAACGAAATTTGTCCAAGGCAAAAACAACAGCTAATAGTTCCTTTTCAGTAGTAGAATAATTCATTTGAGCATCATTTAAGGTTCTACTAGCATAGTAAACAACAAAGGGTTTGCCCTCCCTTTTTTGACTAAGGACTGCTCCTACAGCATAGTTACTGGCATCACACATAATCTCAAATGGAAGGCTCCAATCAGGTGACTGCATAATAGGGGCAGTGGTGAGTTTGGCAATTAATGTCTGAAATGCATCCTCACAAGCTTGAGTCCACACAAATTCAGCATCTTTCAATAAGAAGTTACACAATGGTCTAGATATAGAAGAAAAATTTTGTATAAACCTCCTATAAAAACCAGCATGCCCTAGAAAAGATCGGACATCTTTTATCGTTTTAGGTGTAGGTAATTTAGAGATCAACTCGATCTTAGCCTTGTTAACCTCCATTCCTCTTTCTGAAACAATGTGTCCCAAAACAATCCCAGAAGACACCATGAAATGACATTTTTCCCAATTAAGCACAAGTCTTTTTTCTTCACACCTACTCAAAACAGATTTTAAGTTAAGTAGACATGAATCAAAAGAGTTACCAAAAACAGTCAAATCATCCATAAAAACCTCCATGCATTTTTCAACCATATCTGAGAAAATACTAAGCATGTAACGTTGAAAAGTAGCTGGTGCATTACATAATCCAAATGGAATCCTACGAAAAGCATAAGTACCAAAAGGGCATGTGAAGGTAGTCTTATCCTGATCCTCTAGAGCTATCTCTATCTGGTAATATCCTGAATACCTATCGAGAAAGCAATAAAAGGGATAACCAGCAATACGTTCCAAAATTTGATCAATAAAAGGTAATGGAAAGTAGTCTTTTCGGGTGGCTGTGTTTAATTTCCTATAATCAATGCACATCCGCCATCTAGTTACTACCCTAGTTGGAACAGACACTCATTTATCATTTTGAACCACAGTTACTCCAGATTTCTTAGGCACTACCTGTGTTGGACTTACCCATTGACTATCAGATATTGGATAGATTATACCTGCATCTAATAGTTTTAAGACTTCTTTCTTTACCACTTTTTTCATTGTTGGATTAAGTCTTCTTTGGGGGTCTCTACGAGGTTGGGTACCTTCCTCTAGATGGATTCTATGGGAGCATATTAATGGAGAAATACCTTTAATATCAGCTATAGTCCATCCTAATGCAGACTTATGTTCTTTTAACAAGTTTATCAATTTTTCATCTTGTTCAACACTAAGTTCTAAAGAAATAATAACAGGAAAGGTATCACCTGCTCCCAGAAAAACGTGCTTCAAACCTTTGGGCAATGGAGAAAGTTCAACTTTTGGAGCCTCTAAGTTAGAGGGTTTTGGCTTCTCTCTTCCACGAGGCAATTCTTCAAAGCGTGGTTGCCAAAATCGAGTCCTTTTATCCTGTGAGTCAAAAACACTAAACACATTAGTCGTATCATCAGGATAAAATAAATCTTCAAATTCAGAATCAAAAAGGTAGTCTAAAGAGTCAAAATCCTGTTTTCTATAAGCCTCCTCTGAGATAAGTGTGTCTATCATATATGAATGGTAGCAATTGTCCTCCTCTCGTGGTTGCTTTCCAATATGAAAAATATTCACCTCAAGAGTCATATTACCAAATGATAATTTCATGAGACCGTTTCTGCAATTAATAAAAGCATTAACAGTGGCAAGAAAAGGTCTCCCTAAAATAAGAGGAATTTTGGACTCCATACTAACCACAGACTGAGTATCCAAAACAAGAAAATCAACAAGGTAATAAAATTTATCAATCTATAATAAAACATCTTCCACTATTTCCCGTGGTTTCTTGACTGATCGGTCGACCAATTGTAGAACTACGGATGTGGGTTTGATCTCTCCAAGTCCTAATTGTAAGTAAACCGAATAGGGCATGAGATTGACACTTGCTCCCAAGTCTAACAATGCTCGACTGATTTCATGTGTCCCAATCTGGCAGGAAATTGTAGGACACCCTGGATCTTTGTACTTGGGTGGGGTTTTCTGTTCAATGACTACACATACCTGTTCCGTCAAGAATGCAGTCTTCTTGACATGGTGCTTTCTTTTGATGGTGTATAGATCCTTGATAACTTTGGCGTAAGCTGGAACCTGTTTGATTACATGCAACAAGGGAAGATTAATCTTAACTTGTTTTAAGTGTTCTAGAATCTCACCTTGAACTTTCGAGTTTTTCCCATTAGATCTGAGAGCTTGGGGAAAAGGCACTGGAATCGAAAATTTCTTTTCAAGTTCTTTCTCAAAAATGTCCTCCTTTTG
>SNVD02008042.1:0-31238 GCA_013180625.2 Boswellia sacra | reverse complement strand
GTTAAAAGCACTTGCATGGAAAGCAAGTGCTTTTTTCAAGTACTTGCTACCACCCAGAGAAGGTGCTTTATTAGAAATCAACTTTTCTTGAAAGCACTCTTTAACCATGATTCTTGTAAAGACAAGTTAAAAAAGCTACATACGATGTCCCAGAAATGATTAAAGTTTGCTTAGAGACAATCATTTGAGTAGTTATAAAACAAATAAAACAATTGCCAAAGAGGTTAGTTTTCATTTCAGAAAAGCACACACTCCAATCTCTCAAAATCATATTAATAATAGAAAAGAAAGGATGCACTAATTTAAAACATTACTACTTAACTAATACCAATAAATTAAGATCACTTGAAAATAAAATAGCAAAATTCCAAATGCAACACTTGAAACAAGCAAAATGAAGATGCTGATTTATGTGCATTGTTATAAACTTCTACAAAAATGTGCCTCCTTCCACAGACCAATACCAAATTCCAGACGCCGCAAATGTCCACTTCTGATACAGATGCTTTGCAAAAGTTAAGTTCTGATACAGATGCTTCGAAATTAGATCTTGATGTTGAAGTAATCCTGGTCAAAGTGATGCAATCTAACATAACCATCTTCACCTCCACTCGAGAAACTGAACAGTACAATAAATACAGTAGAAAATAAGCCAATAATGTTAAAGTTCGATAACGATACATTATTCAAAAGTTCCTCATGTTCATATGACATGGAAATAAGTCAAAACTACTAAACCAAACCCCCAAGAAAAGATTTTCAGAAAAATCCATGGATTAGCACAGAAATCACATTCACCAGCTAAGAAAAGTTTCATAAAACATCTATCTATCTTCTACTCAGAAACACAAACGCATATATCATTTGGTCAGATTTAAATGAAATGTTAAGAGAAAACATCAAATTGAGGTTGAGCTTCAAACAAGATGAGAAGAAAAGGAGACTTGATAACCATTCTACAGATCTATGAAGTCTAAGAGCCTTTCTGCAACCAATTTTAAAGAATGAGGAACTACAATAAATTTAACCTATTACCTTTTACCATCTGGGTTGAAAGCTAGAGCATTAATAGGTCCAAAGTGCCCTTTCACACCTCCAATTTCTTCTTGTAGAATCTAAACACAGAAAAAACGAAGAACCTCATAAGCTGACAAAATCAAACCATAGTTCACTACAAACAATAGAATAGTCTCTGAAAGTAGTTTAACCTTGTCATAGAATTTCGCTTCAAATTTCCCAGCACGATGATCAGTTGTTGTGACAGCTGAAGCATCCTGACCACCTCCAAGCACCACCTGAAAGTACAAGGATATTCAGAAGTGGATGACATGCTATAAGTCAAAATATACACAGCAAACAGGACGGCATGAGTCATCTTATAGCTATCATCCATTTGGTTACTATGAAACCACTCCATCTAAACTCTCATAAATTTATACAAAAAGTACATTTACAGGGTCAAGCACTTTGTCATAGCATACACAATTACATCCCGGAACCTTGCACAGAACCAAAACTGCTATTCGTTAAAGTATCAGATTCAATTTTTACACTAAACAAGCAAACTATTCTTTGCAATAGTCAAATTGTTATCAGAGATGAATATACGAAATTCGATTAAGTGTCAAATTCAATTTTACTGTAAACAAGCAAACTAATTGTTTGCACCAAACAAATTATCACCATTGGTAATTCTACGAAACCTTTCATTTCTTAAATTCTATTGGTCCGTCTTACATTGGTAAAAGCAATTTCAAGCTACAAATGCACCATGCCTGTCTATCTATTTTGGTGCATATTACAAAGCCATGGTAAGTGGATTGGGCCATACCAAATAAGATTAGCAACCATGTTAGATGGTAATATGCACCAAAATAGATAGGCAAGATGTATACAATTTTAAAGCATAATTGCAAGAAAGAAACTCATAATATGATAACATTGCAGTGGCACCAGCAGGAAGAAAATGGAAGTCATTTCTGGAAGATAAATAAAATTAACCCCAAGGGTCAGATTGAGAGGTTAAGACCCCCTTGGTTGTTGGTTCCAACTAAGAGCTCAATAGTTCAAATTCGTAGGGATCACCTGCTCAGCATATTATAGAATCCCACAAGTTTTCACACCACTAAACTTTTTGAGGTCTAGAAGTACCCTCCAATTTAGAACCCAATGAACACAGAAAAGATCAACGGACTTCTGGTTATAAAAAAATAATTAAAAAAACAACACAAAAAAATTAAAAAATAAAAATAAAAAATCCGATAGTAATCAACATAGGTTTGCAACCAGTAAAAACTCTTCCTATCCACAATCTTAAAACTTTTAAGATTCTTCTTTTAAGATGGTGCTGAATCTTAAAGCTTTATTTGATACGGAAATGTAAAAAGATGCAAATAAATACTAATACAAAGATATCATTAATTCAATATTTTCTATTTAATCAGTACGTACATGATCAAGAAGCGGAGACATAGCAACAGCATTGACTGGGCGCTCTGTTACGTAGGTCTTGATAAGAGTTAAAGTTCTGCTGTCCCAAAGCTAAAAAAACAACAGAAAAGAACAAATCATATAAAGCAACAGATAAGCCGAGTCTAGTAGAAAATTCAATCTTGAAAAAGAAAGAAGACGAATGACTTAGAACTAAAAATGTTTGCATGAAAGACCACCTTAGCAGATTTATCCAGGGAACCTGTGAGGAAGTGTGATCCATCTGCAGCTTTTGCAAGTGATGTAATTGTCTTTTTATGGCCAATTTCCTTGTCAGACTCTTTCAGCAGTTTTCCTGTCTGCAAGTTTGATCAAGAAATAAAGCTAAAACATAAACTTCAATTCGATCAATCAACAAAATTCAAGGATGAAGAGCAAAACTTTGAGATAAACAAAACTAAAGTTAAAATAATTCAACAAGCATTGAGATGCAAATTTTGCAATGCTCAATTTAATCAGGCTATAATTTCCAAAGAATTTACCAAATATTATAATGACTTAAAAACAAGTACCTAAGTAGGAGGAATTTTGACAGACATGAGTCAAGAAAACAAAGACAAAGCATAATTGCGCCAGGTGATGATTCTAGCAAGTACCTCAGAATCCCAAATACGAATTACAGCATCTTCACCGGCACTTATGATAGTCTTGTTCAATGGCCCCCAAACAGCTCGGTTTATTCTTCCCTGTGGGCCCTTTAAAATGAGCACAGATTCACCGGTCTCTGCACAATGTCAATAATGGCAAGATTATATTAGCAAAATGCTCAATTATAAATGAAAAAAATAACAATAAACACATGTCAATGATTTTATCAGAGAACACACGCGCACAATATCAATACATCAGGACCGTAGCGAATACTTAAATTTTTTTTACTTCTTTTAATATTCTTATTCTTCATTTTTGTTTGCAAAAGAAAATACTTACAACATAGGACAATTAAAGACAATAAACGTACTAAGAAATATCCGACAACACAGAGAATAAGGTTCTTACTCAAGATAATACTTTTATGCCAGTACAACAAATGCTACATCAAACAAAATCATAGACAACTGAGACAAGACAACATAGTTTGAGCACGTGCCTTGGCATGTTTACATCTAATCTCGATTCCAAAATCACTAATTTAAATCATGGAACTGTCTAATTATTACTATCACCTATTAAAGTGTAAGCGTAATCAGAAACAATTAGTTATCACATAAACAAGCAGATGAGATGAATTCATCTCAATCGAGTAAAGCTGATAATAGAGTTCAAGCACATACGTTCACTAGTGTCTCTGGCAATGCGTTTGACATGAATGGCCGAAGTTAATTCCATGAAAGGATCAGTAGTTATAACAGCAAGGTTATCACCGACAGCAAAGTCCACTGACCGAGCCGGAGAATCAAAATTGAAGGTGTACAACTGAGCCCCCGTTTGCACATTCCACAGCTTGGCCGACTGGTCCGCACTCCCAGTAATAAGCAGCATCGAATCCCCTGAAAAAAAAATTAATTCGTAAAAAATCAAAACAAAGAAATTAATTATAAAAAAAAACACAGCCATAGAAAAACGAGCAAGGAACTTACTCGAGACATCACAGCACCAAACGGCACCGTTGTGGCCACGATAAGTGCCGAGACGCTCGCCGTTGTCGGCAAACCAGACGGTGGGAGTGTGATCCTTGGCGCAGGAGAAGAGGAGATCTCCATCCTTGTTGTATTTGAGATAAGTTAACGGCCTTTCATGGCCTTTCATCAATATCGGTCTCATCCTCTAATCTTAGAATCCAATCCTTCGTTACAGTTTCAGTCTCTCTCGATTAGGTTTTACTTGGAGTCTTGGTCTCTGCCTCCAAGCCAAACAGGAAAACCGAAACCAAAACCAATCTTTGTTAGATTAGGGTTTTATTTGGTGAGAGAAATTAGTAATGGTCGGAAGTATTGCCGGTTACCTAGAATGGGCCTCTTCAAGCCCAATAGATTTGGGTCATATATGACCCACTCTTGTCGGAGGACGGTGAGAAAAACAATGTTATTTCAACCATACATAAGAACTAAAAAGCCCCGTCTTCTAATCTAGAGGTCAATTTTTTCTTTTTTTCTTAAATCTGAATAAACTTGAATTAAACTGAAATATAAGTAAGTTTAAATATAAAAATTTGAATGATATATTTATTTTTTACTTAATATCTGAATTGAAATATCTAAAAACTAACAATTTTACAAATCTATCCTTATGTTATGGCCATAATAATATTGGGCCTAATTGTCTCTAACACAGTAAGCCCATTACTGTGGTCCATTATCTGGGCCCATTATCTAGGTCCCACAATGATCCAGCCCAGCTCAATTATTTATGATACGATAAGCCCATTACCGTATCCCACTATCTGGGCCCATTACAGTAAGCCCATTACTGTATCCTATTATCTGGGCCCATTACAGTAAGCTCATTACTGTATCCCATTAGCTGGGCCTATTACAGTAAGCCCATTACTGTATCCTACTATCCGGGCCCATACGGTAAGCCCATTACCGTATCCCATTACAGTAAGCCCATTACTGTAGCCCATCGTCTGGGCCTATTATCTGGGTTCCACAATGGCCCATTCCGACTCCTATATAAACCCTCCGGAACGTTGCTCAAAGTAAGTTGACAAATGCACATTTTTCTGAACTTATTATCTCTCTACAATTCCTCTATTTTTGAGAGCTTCTCTATCTAGGAATTTCTCTCAGAAAATTCCGGAGTGCCGGATACTGACTTGAGCGTCGGAGGGTCACCGTCGGCACCACCGCCGGAACCCCTGACCGTTTTTCTGTGCTCGCAGGACCGGACCCGTCGCACGACCCGAGCTCCGACCCGCTCCCCCGGCCGTCCGGAAACCGTGCATCAACAGTTGGCGCCGTTTGTGGGGACGACAATCTAAGCCTCTTTAGTTGTTGCTCCCATCCAAACTTATTCAAACACATCATGAATCACGAATCTCAACACTCGACCTCCTTAGAGGTTGATGAAGAAATTGAGGTGGAAGCGCCTCCCCGACGCCGAAGGGTAGTCGATACAGGGAGGGCGTTAGTTATATCCTCTGGGGTAGGGCCTAACCTCAGGCAACCCCGGCTTCCACTGAGAAGACCGAAGAGGGGTAAGGCGAATCGATTAACTGCCAAGGAACATACCATGCGGAATTTCAGTGAACAGATGAACCGTATGGTGACTGTGTTTAGCCAAGCATTTGGACAAAATGCTCAACAGGCTGTGTACACCGCTAGGAATAACCCAATGAGTGCCATGGTAGAACCGAATGACCAGACAGATGTTGGTAGACGTCCTGATTTAGTCGCCCAGACTACGGGATTGCCTCGCCATCAGGAAATTCAACCAAATCCTCCCCATCCTGTTGTTCAAGGGGGGTATGGTCGCCCACAGATTCCCCCTCACTCACACATTGTATCTGAACAACAGCTAGCAGCAGTGGACCTTCGACACTCCCTGAACAAGAGGCACCATACGAGTGTTGAACATGTACAAAGGGGAAGTCATGTTGACCAGCCCGCTTATTCTTATCATGGCCCTTACGTTCCAGGGGGTAATTATCGGTTAAAAAGAAATCGCCCCAGTCCACCTTCCAGAGTTAAAAATCATCGCCCAGATGATTCCTCAATGCCTGTCTCAGAGGAGGGGACATCAGACAATCATTATGCGGAGTTCAAACGAGAAATGGATGAAAAAATCCATAAGCTGGAGAAGCTAATTAAACGTTCAGGAGGTGAAGGAGATGGTCGTCCACAATGGGAATCACCATTTGCTGAGGATATTCTAAGGGAGAGATATCCACATGGATTCCGGATGCCGCAACTTGAGCCTTACCAAGGGACGACAGACCCCAGAGAGCATTTAGACTCTTTTGTTTCGCATATGGAGATACAAGGGGTCTCAGGGAGAATCATGTGTAGAACCTTTTCTCTCACCCTTGGAGGATCAGCTAGGCAATGGTATAGAAGGCTACCAGCTGCATCCATCTCCAGCTTTGATGAACTTGCCCGCAGTTTTCTCACATATTTCAACAATATGAAAATGCGGAGTCGACCAGCGCAGAGCCTTCTTTCAATCAAGCAGGGTCGCAATGAAACCTTTCGTGCATTCTTGAATAGATATCAGCGGGAGGTTTCACGAGTTGACCTATTTCATGATGGTTACGCCATGCAAGGCTTGGTTCAATGAATCAGGGGGGAGCTCCCTCTAGCATGGGAATTCTCCGTCAACCTCCCATGTACCTATCAAGAAGTATTAACAAGGGTTTCTAGCCATGCTGATGCAGAGGAAATCTTTCAGGCCAATTACCCTGGGCAAACTCTGGTGGTACCCAATTCCTCGCGTACAGATAGAAGACCGTACGATAATCATAGAGGAACGCCTCATGATAAAAATCGTAAATCAGTTTCGGACCGACACTCTGCACGTAACACAATCCGAAATGATCACTTCCTGTTACACGGGTCATCCAACCGACCCCGTCAAGAGCATCATGATCAACCTCAGGAGGAGCACCGTACATTTACGTTGCTTACCATGCCACAGCAGGATATCCTTAAGGAAATCAAGGATAAAGGCCTCCTGAAAGAACCTGCTCCCTTACGGACAAATCCAAAAGCAAGGGATAAGAGAAAGTATTGTCACTTTCACCAGGCCCATGGTCATAATACTGCCGAATGCTTCGAATTGAGGAGACAGATCGAGAGTCTCATCAAGGATGGCCAGCTGCAGGAATATATTTATCGGCCCCCTGAGTCATCCAACAAAAATGACAAAGGGAAGGAGCCGTTGGAAGAAGTAGCCACAATCTTTGGGGGAATAGTGGCCGGTTCGAGCTCCCAAGCCCGAAGGCATCTGGTCAGGCAAGCTAGAAACGACCTCACTCACCACGAGGTCAACCTGACAGCCTCTTCCACCAATGTAGGAAGTCATGACGTTATCTCCTTCTCATCGCAAGATGCGCAGGGCATCCATCACCCACATTGTGATGCCTTGGTCCTCACAGTGATAGTGGCCAACAAAAGGCTACGAAGAGTGTTGATTGACAACGGGAGCTCGGCTGACATACTGACACTGGATGCATTTGATCGGTTGGGTCTTAACCGCAAAGATATGAGAGGCATCCAGACTTCCCTGATAGGATTCACTGGAGGAAAAGTCATTCCTGAAGGAATGATTCCATTACCAGTGACCTTGGGAGAAGGTTCCCTGCAAACAACCAGGATGGTAAACTTTCTCGTGGTAGACCATCCGGGAGTGTATAATGCCATCCTTGGTCGGCCGTCACTCTATGACTTCAAGGCCGTGATGGGTGTTTATCATCATGTCCTAAAATTTCCAACACCGACTGGTGTAGGAGAAGTTAGGGGTGAACAGCGAGCCTCCCGAGAGTGCTACAATATGGCCTTTAAAGAGAAGGCACATAAGTTGTTAACAATCCGATGAGAACCTCCCGTGGTCATATACTAGGCGGTCAAGTGCCACAAAATACTCAAGAACCCATTGACGAAGCATTATGGCTTAACTAAGAGGGTTGTCATCGAGTCAAAGCAGTCGCCCGACCAGGCACATACGGACTGGTCACCTCGGATGGAGGTTGCTCCCTCGTCCGTGGAATCTCGAGCACTCAAAGAAATACTACTTGTAACCTCTCTCTATATGTATTAACTCCGCCCAGGAGTTATGCGCACGCCTCTCTATATGCAGTGACTCCGCCCAGGAGCTTATGCATGTGTAACAACTCCCATAGGGAGACCAATAAAGAGGTTATTAATAAAGTGCTCAGATTATTCAGAATTCTTGTGACTGCACCTCCTTAAAGCACAGTATAACCAAATTGCAATGAGATGGAACAAGTAAAAGAATACAACACCAGAGAAAAAAAAAATTTTTTAGTGTTCTTATTATTTGAAAATTGGTTGAGGGATGCCACATATCCTCAACTAGTACATTGAATCGAAAGTAAAGACAGTAAAAGGTAAAATCAAGGCCTGGAGAGCAGCCGTGATATGGTTATTCCTATGAATAAGCATCTACCTACTTGGAAGAATTCCAATTATCCCTAAGAAGTGGCCTCATCACCTCCTTCTTCTTCTGAAGACGGTGAGGTAGAGTCGCCTTGCTTGGCCTCCCAAGCTGCTGTGTCCAATGTCGACTCATAATCCTCATCTTTAAGGATGAGGCGGCGGAATTGCTCGGGATCGGGGTTTGCTGTAGGGATAGGCTCTTCCACCAAGTTTAACTCCTCAGCTATGGGTGACTGATCAATCTCTGGATGGCGGTCATGGAACCATCTACGCACCCCATTGACTCCCTCAATGTAGGAGCGTTCCATAGCTTGCTGGTAGATGCGACCCCTACGGAAGCGAGCCACTGCTTTGCCTATCCTACCCTACTCAGCAGTAGCTCTCTCTCGAAGTTCTTGGCTAAAATCATTGGCCCTTTTACGCTGGATAGCCGCCTCCTTCTTGGCCTCGGACAAGTCAGCCTTCAGCCTACCAATCTGTTCCTTCATCTATGCCATTCTACTTTCCGTCTCGGTTAAGTTGTCAAGGCAGACTAGATGCTTCGCCTTCCAGTCGTCAACCTCGGAAGTGAGAAGTTTTACTTCCTTGAGGAGGTTGGTATTGGTAGACTCCCCTTGAGCCAAGGGTCCTGTCGCCTACAGAAAGGAAGGCAAGGAGAGGGAAGGAGTTAAGGCATGACTGTCAAAGTATAAAGAAAAAAGGAAGAGAGGGTTTCAATGAAGCCTAACCTGAAGGATGATGCCCATCCCGACGGCGATCGCATCAAAGTATGAGAGTCTTACGTCTCCTGGAAAGACATTGGTAGGCATGAGGCGTGCAGCATTTTGAGACAACTCCTGAAGGTAGTCTCCACATGTTGAGCCGCCCTGAAAGCCCGTACTGTCAAAAGTAAAGCGCTTGGGTAGCTGAGTGGCTGAAGGTAAACGGCTCCCAGTAGGCTGGGAGGTTGCCACTTCACCCGCAGGCTGAACGGAGGCAGACCTTTCAGGAACTGGCTTCCGTACGGGAGCCTCCTTGTGACTACTAGCTCTCCTCTTCGGAGGTCTGAGAATTGGAGGACTGCCACTCCGCTTCTTCTGGGATGAACTAGGTTTGTCATGAGTGAAAGGCTTAAGTGGCATCTTGGCTACGAGTTGAGCAAACCGCTTCTTGGTAGGATGTAATGGGAATAGTCCTGCACGAAAATAAAATTGGTAAGACTGCAAGTACATGTTTGATGAAATAAGATCGAAAAGTAATGACCCAGCTTACCTTCCGGAGGAATGGGAGGTGATAAGCCAAGACGGGCCAACTGCTCCCGATCAGTAAGGTTATTCACGTTCTTCGCATCCACGGGTAGCTTGAGCACCACTTGCAAGTCGTCCCTCTCTTTTTGAGACAACAGCGGACGCTTGGTCCAAGAAGCTGCAACAAAAACAGAAAATAATGTCAGTCGATCAAGAGTGGTCATAACAAAGTCAGATAAGGAGCCATTATAATATGGTACCACAAACACCAAAATGCCTCCTAATCTTCAACTTCTCCCCCTTTGGACGAGCACCTTCCTGATACTTCCAACCGCCACCACACCAGAATTGCTTAAACTTCCATTCTTTCACATGGGAAGGAATGCCAAAAAGGCGGTTGGGGTCATCCGTCTTCCCTCGCTGGGATATATAATAGTAACCCGTCTTCTCTCCATTCGGCGGGTGAATGGCAAATATGTGCTTAACATGATTGGTGGTAGGGTCGCCAAGGCCGGCACTTCTGAATAAACTTTGAAAAGCTATCAGAAGCCTCCACCCATTGGCCGACAGTTGGGAAGGAGCGATGCCCATAGCATCGAGTATACGGCGAACGTAGTTATCAAAAGGCACCCGGAGACCAGCTCTCAATAGCTCTAAGCTTAGACCAATGACACCGCGGGGTGGCTTACTCCACCGATCACCCTTCCTTGGAAGAAACAGGATGACTGAAGCGGGGATAAGGAAATGGGCTCTATATGTCTTTAATCGGTCTTCTGGAAGCTGGTTATCAATATGGTCCGCCTCCCACCACTTTTCGGCCTCCGGTTCGCTATCCGAGGTAGCAGAGGACGACCAGTCGCTGTCCCCTTCAGTGTCTACCACCTCATGGTTGACAGAATTTAGTCCCAACTCCCGATCCGGACCCAAGAAGTTTTGATAAAATTCGTTAACTTCTTTACTGTTGGTCGTCGGATCCTTGCCCCTGGAAGACTGGGTTTGATGACTCGGTTCCCCCCGTATCAACCTTACAGTGGTTTTGACTCTAGCCATCTGCACAGTCAAAGAGGGGTCGTTAGTCATCAAACCAAGTCTACTGAGGGAAGGAAGAGGTGAGTAAAAAAAAAAAAACTGCTGGGGGACTGTATCGAGAGTCCGCGGGAGCACACCCGCGGAGGATAAAGTATTCAAAGTTAGAATGTCCGCGGAAGCACACCCGCGGAAGAAGAAAAAAAAAATATATTGAAACTTGAAAATCCGCGGAAGCACGCCCGCGGAGAAAAGTTTATTCAAGTTTGAAAGCCCGCGGAAGCACACCCGCGGAGGAAAAATTATTAAAGCTTGAAAGTCCGCGGAAGAACACCCGCGGACCCGCGGAAGTACGCCCGCGGAAGAAAAAATATTGAAACTTGAAAATCTGCGGAAGCACGCCCGCGGAGGAAAGTTTATTCAAGTTTGAAGGTCCGCGGAAACACCCCCGCGGAGAAAAAATTATTTAAGTTTAAAAAATTAGCGAAAACACCCCCGCAGAGAAAAAATTATTTAAGTTTAAAAATTCGCGGAAACACCCCCGCGGAGAAAAAATTATTTAAGTTTAAAAATTCGCGGAAACACCCCCGCGGAGAAAAAATTATTTAAGTTTAAAAATCGCGGAAACACCCCTGCGGAGAAAAAATTATTTAAGTTTGAAAAATTTTCAGAAACACCCCCGCAGAGAAATAATTTTTGAAGTTTGAAAATTCGCAGGAACACCCCCGCGAAATAAAATGAAGTTTCGAAACTTTTCACAAACACCCCCGCAATTTTTAAGTAAAAGGTTTGAAATTTTACACTAGCACCCCCGAAATTATAAAATGAAAATTCGAAAATTGCAGGCACGCCCCTGCACTTATTTAAATTTTTCCAAGAAAGCCCTTGGACCTTTCAAACGCTGCATGCAGCATGCAGCACCAACCCGTCGCCGGACCTCGCCACCCAGGCGCCCCCGGCGCCTCCGGAGCTCGCCCCCGAGCACCAGGGGACACGCTAGCTCGCCCGCACGTGCAAGAGGCGCAGCGGCTCGCCCGCGTGCGCTGGGCGCTGCAGGAGCTCGCCCGCGTGCGCTGGGCGCTGCATGAGCTCGCCCGCGTGCTCTGCGCGCTGCGTGTGCTCGCCCGCGTGCTCTGCGCGCTGCGTGAGCTCGCCCGCGTGCGCTGCGCGCTGCGGGAGCTCGCCCGCGTGCGCTGGATGCTGCGGAAGCTCGACCGCGTGCACTGGGCGCAGCAGGAGCTCCCACGCACACACAAGGGCTGCACACCCGAGCACACACGAACCCGCTCATTCCCGCGAGCCCGCTGCGCGCCCAGGGCAGCCCTCGCATGCCTAGCAGCTCACCCAATCAAATTTCTTCCCTCCATCACACCCGAACACCCCTGAATTTCTTCTTCCAACCCAACCGAATACACATGCATGTTTCTTCTTCTCTCATACATAAATTCGCAAAGGGAACATATGTGCAAGCATTGACATGTTCTCACGCAAGACAATAATAAACACAAAAATTTTAAGCCTAATCCATGCATTCTAAAGTGTATACACAAGTGAAAAGTACTTACTTGTGGCGGTTGGAAAATCCGGGTTCAGGTTGGAGAGTCCTGTTTGCTGGGGTCACTTGTACTGCTCGCCTCCCAGGTGCTCTCTCCTATTTTTAAGTAAACCCTACTCCCCAATACTTGTGTCTTATATAGAGCACCAACTTAGGGTTTAATAAATCACATATTTGGGCTGGCCCCTTGACGCATTTAATTTTTAGCCCAGAAATAACTAAATAGTCCCTACGTCGACCCATTGGTCAACTTGGGCCTGGGGGGACTACTGTTATGGTCATAATAATATTGGGCCTAATTGTCTCTAACACAGTAAGCTCATTACTGTGGTCCATTATCGGGGCCCATTATCTGGGTCCCACAATGACCCAGCCCAGCTCAATTATTTATGATACGGTAAACCCATTACCGTATCCCACTATCTGGGCCCATTACAGTAAGCCCATTACTGTATCCCATTATCTGGGCCCATTACAGTAAGCCCATTACTGTATCCCATTAGCTGGGCCCATTACAGTAAGCCCATTACTGTATCCCATTAGCTGGGCCTATTACAATAAGCCCATTACTGTATCCTACTATCCGGGTCCATACGGTAAGCCCATTACCGTATCCCATTACATAGGCCCATTACAGTAAGCCCATTACTGTAGCCCATCGTCTGGGCCTATTATCTGGGTTCTACAATGGCCCATTCCGACTCCTATATAAACCCTCAGGAACGTTGCTCAAGGTAAGTTGACAAATGCACATTTTTCTGAACTTATTATCTCTCTACAATTCCTCTATTTTTGAGAGCTTCTCTCTCTAGGAATTTCTCTCAGAAAATTCCGGAGTGCCGGATAATGACTTGAGCGTCGGAGGGTCACCGCCGGCACCACCGCCGGAACCCCTGACCGTTTTTCTGTGCTCGTAGGACCGGACCCGTCGCACGACCCGAGCTCCGACCCGCTCCCCCGGCCGTCCGGAAACCGTGCATCAACACCTTACTTTTATATTTTATTTTCAATTGTGATTTTATTTTACATAATAAAAATAATTAAATATCAAAATTTATTATAGATTTAGTTTATATAAATGTGTATAATTGGATAAAGAAGTTATGTTGTTCAAAAGAATTTGATATGTAAAAATAATTTAAATAACCATAAAATATTTTTAAAAATATGTAAAGAATCATAATATAAAATTATAAGTTAATAATAACGTTTCAAAATTAAAATGTTAGACTATGTACAAATTGGTTATAAATAAATTTTATAAAGGTATTTAAGAGAACTAGAGGAGTAATAAAGATTCAGATATTTGCATTTAAAGGCTAAAATTTTTAGCTTTTTCTATTTATATGAAAATGTCTTAAATTAATTTTTAAGTTAAAAAAATCATGAAAAGATATGAAGTCTAAGAATAAGTTAAATTCATACTTCAAACTAGAAAACAATCAACCCCTTAATGATAACAGAATTGTAAAATTATATATTACTTTTCTTAATATCCCCTATTTGATAAATTCCAACAGAAAATTTCAACCATCGAACTTACATAAATTTTCTTAACTTAAGATGTAGAGAGTATATACAAATAATACAATAAAAATATTTCTGCATAAATGATTTTTGTTTTAGTGTATTTTTGAAATGAAAGTACTTACTATTATCTATAAATACGATAATAAACTGAATGTAATGATTTATGAGATATAAGATGAGGCAGAATAGTTTGTGAAGCAGCATAAAGATTGAGAAAGGGGATTAGATCAAAAAGTTTTGATTCATGAAACTTACCATCACAAAAAGAAAGCAATTTGATGGTTAGGATACAAAAATAACAAGATTTTACTTTGATGTCCAATTTGATCACAAGGACTATTAAAAAAAAAAAAAAAAAAGATGAAAAGTTGAAGGGTTAGAGAAGCAATTAAATCATTCCTGAATTATTTGAGCAATCAAATCATTTTTGCAAGAGGATATTGCTTTGCAGAATCAAAACCCCATATCTCTAAGCGCTATGTCCAACATACAATCGTCAAAGGTCATGTCTTGACATACAACTTTTCAATACATTTCTTAAATTTTGAGCATTTTTTCAGTTTTCCCTTCTATTTAGCTCCATATATATGATCTCATTAGATCCAACCCAAATTCAATGTGAATGTTACTGTAAAATAATAAAATAGAGAAAGAATGTATGTAGATTTCATGAGATCATGATATAACAAGAATATTTTACACATAAACAACTTGATGCTGGGTAGAATACAAACAAATTAACTTCAATATAATTCTACAAACATCAATCTTTGAAACTTGGAAGGAGATTCCATGATTGAAGTACATGTAGATTTTATGTACAACTGCAACATCTTTAAGAAATGACCACTGCAACATCTCCTTGTAAAAAATTAAGAAGCCCTCTTCTGCTTGTACCTTTTGGCACAGACAAAATACACCAGCATGTTGGCGAAGCTGAGTCCAGCTAAAAGCCAGAAAAAGTAATCAAGATGGCCCTCATTCAAGTTATCTGGAATCCATCCAGTTTTCCCACCTTTAGTTGTGAAGTAAGTAACCACTGTCAGAATAAAAGAGCTCAGGTAATTGCCCAATGATGTTGTTAGAAGTGACAATGCACTGCACAAGCTTCGCATGGCATCCGGAGATTGGTCATAGAAGAACTCCAGTTGCCCAATGAATGTACATACTTCAGCAGCACCCAACAGGAAATATTGAGGAATTTGCCAAAAGATACTCATTGGCACGGCGGTATCTTTGTCAACCAGCCCAAGCTCTCTTGCCAGCTTCAACCGATTGATCTCCACCAGAGCAGCAGCTGACATGCACAGTATTGAAAGAAAGAGGCCAATTCCCATCCGTTGCAACTCTGAGAAGCCCCTCTCTTTGCCAGTGAACTTCCTTGCAATAGGGACAACAATCCTATCATAGATAGGGACCCAGAAGATGACACTGATTACATCAAAAGTTGAAAGAGAGGCAGCAGGAATGGTGAAAGAACCAATTGATGTGTCCATCATCGACCCTTGTTCGACAAACATTGTAGACATTTGGGCATAAACAGCAGAAAATACGATTCCAGTAGCCCAGATGGGAAACATGCGGATCAAAATTTTCAGTTCCTCCACCTGAGTCACAGTGCAAAGCAACCAAGGATTCGAGTAATCCCCAGTTTTGATCTCAGCATCTGAAAGTACAGCAGCTTTATCAAGGCACCTGCAGCAAAGCGGATATTAGATTCTGTTTTTCATGTCTGGGGAAAAAGTTGCACCCTACTGTTTAGGAATTCAAGAATATGTGAACTAAAATATCAATCCAAATACACTGTAAGTAATATATAAAATTGGGTAATTAAAAAAATAAAATAAAATAAGCTGTCATATCACATAGAAATTAAACCAATCTCACATAGATTGTCTTCAATTCTTGTTTGGCAAAATTAGCCTCGATAAAATACTAAACAACAGAAAATATTCGGAAGACAGCAAATTTTCTCTGTCTTAAATCTAAAGACTACTTAGACAACACTTACAAAATCAAATTTGATTTTTACAAAATAACAGTTAGAAGTGGTTGGGAAAATAAATACTCAAAGAAAGCGAAAGATGTAAGTCTATCAAGAGCCAGTAGTAATCACTATCATGTTGGAATTCCACTAATACATCCTAGATAAATGGTAAACATAGAATGAGACTTCCAGTTAATAACATGTGCGAGCAAAAATATGTTATGGTCAAATAGTAATTATCCTCAAGGTAGCTAACATGTTGGGATGCAAAACAAATAGATTCTCCAATAACAAAGACTGTTCATATTAATATAACAACCTCTTAGTGGTAACAAAGGTGTCTTCATAATTTAAGCTTACATAAACATAGAAGTTATGTTTAAAAAAAAAAAAAAACCTAGGAATTTGAACATTCTACTATGCTTTGTATAGCAACAGAACTAAGCCGCAATCATGTTCTCAAACTAATTAAATCAGTTTATTTAACATGCTCAGAACTACATCAAGAAGTCCATTAATGGATTACAAGGATAACATTCCTATTGGCCATTATCATTTCACTGATCCCTGGTTAACGTTACTATCTTGTGAGTTAATGAAAAATAAAGTAGAAAGATATAATTTTTCATGGGATGTCCAGAAACACCACCCAATATGCACAGCATAATTCCTATTTTAAACAGAGAACATAAAATTCCTATTTTAAACAGAGCAAATTTTGTGATGTGAAAAGGAAGCAGAAAAAATAGATTAGAGACGAGAGAAGTGTTTAAACTCAGAGAAACAAGGAAAATATTTACTTAAATTCATCACTGTGCTCAATTTTCCGGCTTCCTTCAATGGCAGATGCTTTTTCTTGAGTTTCATACAGGAGACTACTGTCGGCAGGTACACCCAAATTCCACTTACGGAATGAAGCAACCAATACTTGACACATTCTTGTAATTGGGCTTCCCCCTGGTTTTTGAAATCTGTAGAGGGGAGTTCCTGCAAAGAAACTTGCAATTGCAATGCCCATAAATAACGCAGGAATTCCAAACCCTAAGCCCCACCCAGCATTGTCTTGAATCCACACAATAAAACTACTTGATACCAGAGCACCAATGTTGATAGAAAAGTAAAACCAGTTGAAGAAGGATCCTTTCTTTGCTCTTTCCTTAGGATCAGTATCATCAAACTGATCTGCCCCAAAGGATGAAACACAAGGTTTAATCCCACCAGTTCCCAGCGCAATCAGGTAAAGCCCAAGGAAGAATACTGCATACTGTGCTGGAGTAGCTGATGGGCACATGGAACCCTCACATTCAGCAGGCTTCAGTGCTGGAACTGATGCTGAAAGGGTCAACGTGCACATTCCCTACACCAATAACAACTTTATGTCACTAAAGACTTCATAAAGTTTTCCAAAAGAAATTTAGGAAAAAAGAAATTGGTGCAGTTAAAGAAAGTACAATAAAGTAAATTGAGGAGAAAGCAGCAATTGTCCAATATCTTCCCCAGTAAGCATCTGCTAAAACAGCTCCAATAAGGGGTGTCAGGTAGCAAGTACCAGCCCAGGTGGTAACATTTCTTGCAGCAGCTACATTTCCTTCATGTAGTTTGTTGGTAAGATAAGTCACAAGATTTGTGGCAATTCCATAATAGGCCAAACGTTCACAACATTCCGTACCTGTGTTTCAGATTGTGAATGTTAGAAATTAGAACTACTCAAGAAAAAGCACTATAATGAAGAATGATAAATCACCCAAAATGAAAGGGCACGCTCTCCAATTTCCAGTGCTCCTCTTCAGAATAGGTTTGCCACTAATGTCAACTGACCCATCTCCAGTGTACAACTGACTGTTTTCATCCTAAAGAAACAGTATAAAAATCATTTAAGATTTTGCAAGATCCAAATTGTTGAAGAGACTTTAAGAAATCAATAAACAGTGATGCAGTGCTGGGAACCACTTTAGATAATCTTCATATGCTTAATTGCTTATGCAAGTTAAGAGAACCAAGAAGATAATGGAAGAAAAATCATTATGGTACTAATAAAAGCAGACCTCTTAAATGGATTATTTAGAGTTGCAATTTCCCAAGAACAGAGACCATGCACTTAAAACATAATTAACTATATCATTTTGTGCAATAAAAGACTCCTCAAAAACAAATATTGACCTACTGATTTTCAAAATGCTTTCATTCACAAATGATCCCACTACTTGCGCTTGTCCATTAGTTAAAAGTTAAAAGAATGTAGAAATATTATAAGATTTATAAGGAGTCATCATTAACAACTCAGGAAAAATCTTAAGCGATTTCAAATAACTCCACCAAAGTTCATTAAGTGAATATGTTTCAACAGATGGAAATCTTACCGAGAAAAGAGTTCAAACAAATGCTAGCATTTACAGAGACCAATACGTGATGACAAGTGATACCGGATTATCATCCTTTCATACTACATCCTAAATAAAGAAGCTTCAATATTAAGGAATAAACAGAATTCAGTTTGGACAAAGTGGCTGTATTCAAAAGGTCGCATGAGTTCCAGTAGTTGAAGCATCAATCTTTGCCAGAAATTCTCAGGATAACAGACTAACAACAAGTGATCTTGCATCTCGTAAAGACTTCAGTACAGTGGTCTTAATTACAAATATATTTAATCATAAACAGAACAGGAAAAAAGCATTTAGCAAGCAAAACTATATTCAACCATTGGCCCCATTCCTAATGACCCACATAAGCATTAGCCAAGATATACCCAACTATATATTCAATAATACAAGTTCATTCTCAATAGCCTCTCCCACTCCAAACAAATTTCATAAGCCGCAAATATAAAAGCCTCACTTTTGCCAACAGAACACAAAAGGTAAATCATGAAATAAATAATTTGTCTACTGCATCAAGCTTTGTACAGAAAAGCACTTCAGAATAAATAATTTCATATCCAATCAACAATAAGCCAACACAAGCTAACTAAATCTACTGCTAGAAAAAATGAATCCCACAATCTAAAAATCCCTAACCACAACCAAAATTATCAGAATTAACGGTTATTAGCCTCTGGGGTTACATCAAAACAGCAAAAAACATATTAAAAATTATGCCTTTGTTGATATCAAGAAGAAGAGAAAAGTCAAAATTCAAACTTTAAAAACTCAGCCATAAAAGCAACTGAAACACGATAAAACAAAAGAAGACCAACCTCAACACGTCCTTCTTCCAAAAGCGATCTTTCTTCATCCCTGGAACCCATGTTTCAACCACTTTGGGATTTGAGATTCTGGTGTTGAAGATGGATAAGAGAGAAGCAAGCAACTAATAGGAAGAGAAGAGAAGCAGAAGAGAAGATACTTTGGTCTCGTCCGTTGAAGAGTTGAATTATAAAGCATGGGCCATGGAATCTTAGTTGGATTACTTGATCAGTTTTGCAGGCGTGTACGTTTAGTTACGAGTCAGTAAACCATACGTGAATATTCTAAATTACCGAAATTCTCCATGTGATTTGGACTGGTAGTTGTAAAATATAAAAACAATAAATTAGATAAAAAAATTATATCTACGTTTTACACACTCAAATTTAATATAAATATCTTATTTGTATATTATAGAACGTTTGTGGAAAGCTTTTTTCTTTTCTTTTTTCTTTTTCGTCGATCCATTGATTGTCATTTATAACCGCTTATAATCGATTAGAAAGGCTCTTTTATCTTTATTAAGAGAAATTTGAAATTGATATTTTTTAAATAAGTTTGTTTCCTTTTAGTTTATTTGAAAGTTATGGAATATCTAAAATATCTATTATGTATTTTAAAATTTTATATATGATTCTTTTTGTAATAAATTTCTTTTATATTGATTTAATATTATGGAGTATTTACATTTTATATAATCTAACAATTTTTTTTAAGCTCTGTTATTCTAAGATTTAATTCTATAAGTTTTACTTGGATAATCTTGAAAACATAACCCTTCTAAAGTTATGAAGAAAATAATCTAAAAAATATATATATATTGAATGTTGAATGCCTAAATTTTTGTGTGTTCATAAATTTATATATTTTTAGTTAGATTTTTGTCTTTATTTTATTGTGTTCATAAATTTATATAACTAAATGTCATTTTTAGTTAGCTTTTTGTCTCTATTTTATCCACTTCGGGAGATTTTAGTAATTTAACTTTGATTGAGAACTTCGAGGGTGCGCTACCTAACTATGAAGAAAGATAGGATGGGCAGAGGTGCAGTAAGTCAAGAGGTGTACCCTCATTTCAAAGCAAACTTATTTCGATGCATTAATTTTAAAGATTTAGTACAATATCTTTAAAATTTTTTTAGAAACATTTAAAATTTAATCCAAATACAAGTAAAAAATAAAAATAACAAATAGAATATAAATTTAAATAATTAATAAGTTATATAAGTTTCTATTGTGCATAAAATTGTTTCATCATGAATAACAAACACTTTTTTTTTAGATCATCTTGTTTATATTCTCTTATGAACTGCTAGAGTGTGAAATAGATAAAAAAAATATAATAAATAATAGGAATTTACATTAATTACAATTGCGTTCAATTCACGTCGAAACGAAAGAATGAATCTCGTACCAACCCACGGGCAATCATATTATCATAATTCATAAAACTAGTTTAACAATTTTATATCACACATTATCTCATCTTTTTTTATAATTAATAAATGAAATCTAATTAAAAGCATTGAATTTTTATACAAACTACAAACTCCCATAAATTGAGAGATTTTTTAAAATACTATTTTGATGTCTATATCTATATTTTGACAATTTTTTACAAGAGTTGAAATATTAATTTTACAAATCTTTGGGTCTATGATATTTAATCCAAGCCCCAATGAGTGTTTGTTGATTTTTTTATTTTTTATTTTTCTAAATCAATTTATATTAAGTATTTTGATATAATCTATGGTGAATGTTGAGTATTGAAGCTTATTCTTTTCTTGTTATTAATTATTATTATTTCAAAAGTCAAGGTCCAAGGAGGAGAATAGCGTTATCCATGAGAAAAGCATTAGAGAAATATGATATTGATATTTGCTAAATACACCGACGACATTGTATATTTATCGCCCGACACAAGATGTTAGATATGTTGACTCAAATAGAAATTTGTCTTGCAATAAGTATCAAATTGCAATTTATATATCATATTATAGATGAAAAAGAACAAAGCTACATACGATGGTAAGAGGAAATTCATATGTTGTGATTTATGTATAAAGGAGATTGACGGAAGACATTGCATTGGAATTTATTTACAAAAGTTAGATCGGAGAACTCGATTGGAAAATGGCTTGAGTATAGCTGCTCTACTCATAAGAACTCTTTATTTTGTATGTAAGTCATAAACATATAAATAAAAGTCATAAACGAGTAAATAAAAGTTTTTAATAAGAAAGTCGTAAATGAAAATTATATAAAGTTATGTTTACGATTTTTATTGACTCATTTACAACTTTTATATATTCGTTTATGACTTTTATTCAAAAAAATATTTATTGTATGGATACAGTTGATGTACTGTAAAATGACTCACTTAATCACTACTTTTAGTGAGGAACAAGAAGATAGTACATTAAAGTTTAATGTTAAAATGTGACACGCTAAAAAATGACTAATAGGAACATTTGATTAGAAAGGAAATTAGCTTAGGTTGGAAATACAAATTAAAATAGCATTGGCGATCCTCAATATTAGTCGTATAGTAAAATATAGGTTAGCATATTATTTGATTAATATGATTAAACAAGCATATATGTATTTAAAATTTGAATGATGTTATATTTATAAAGTTTGTTTACAAAATTAGTATACAAAGTTGATATGGCATTATCTATTCATCGCCACATAATTTATTAGCATATATTAAATGAATAATGCTAAACCTACAATTCATTTACAACCAAGATTTTATGTAATATGAGTTGACTATATATTATTGGATGAGTAATTAATATGTTATACAATTTAACTTCTTTTATTTATTTTTCATTTTTTTACCTATCTAATGATAGTTTGCCAACTTAAGTTATATAAAAAATGGTTATAGATGAGTTATAGATATAGCATTACCCATATTACATCAACTTTCTCATTTTAATCTTTTCATTCACTTTATATTATATTAAATTTGTATATAAAGTTTATAAATATAATAATATTATTAAAATTTTATCGGAATCACGCGGATGCACAGTCTCTCCGATAAGGTTAAGTCCAAATGGGCTAGATATTATCCAAAGCTAAAATAAGTAATTCGGTCTACTTATCAAAACCTTGTAAGTGGCCCATAGTATTTTGGGCTTAATTAGCCATGATATGACGTACCCAAATGAAATAGAAATAGATTCACTTAGATGGGCTTTATATGACCAGGTAAGGGCCCCTGATATTAAGTATCATCCACCAATTTACTCCTCAACTATCTTTATCTACAGCAGTTGTTCTATTCAACATTCACCTTTCACCTCTTGAGCTCCTATTTTTATTTTGATTTTTATTTACATTTTTGTCATAACCCAAAATTACAAAAGAGGGCAAAAATACATATACCTAAATCACCGCTGCAGCACCACCTAAATACGTGAGTGTAGAGAATTAAAGTTCATGTAATTTAACGGAGGAATGAAACAAAGTTGTACAAGATATACTAATAAACTAAGTTTGTTATAACATTATTATATGGCTTGCCCAAGTGATAGGTGGTATGTGGCTGACTTCTTGAAGTTGAAGATCAATACTGGCGATTATTCTAAGCAAAGGAGAAGCGTTAGCAGCGGCTTGGTGCCAAATTATTGATAGTTTTAACAATTATAAGCAACTGAAATTTCTTGCGTATCAATTTCAGTCCTTACTTTGTATCTAATTTGTTCAAAATTTCATGCATTTGATCTAATTAAATTAAAAAAGAGATATGTCTTAATAAAATTTAGTTATACGTTTGAAGGATATTTAGGGTTTTAAATGAGGTATAATGAGAAAGATACATGGGTTTAATATTTTTATTGAGTGTATTTAAAAGTGGAGGCTAAAGAGGTAGAAAGTGGGGGCCGAATAGAACAACTCTATCCACTTTTATCAACTCTAAAAAATTTTCATCATTTCTATTTCTAAAGTCTCTTTTTAATATATATTAAATAATTCCAAGACCATCCCTTTTTTTAAATATCATTAAAATGAGTCCATTATCTTTCTTCTTCTTTCTTTTCTCTAGAATCGCTACTATCTTTGAAAAAAAGAAACGAGAAGCCAATTTCTTTATGTTTTCTTATTTCTATAAAGAAAGAGAAATTATAAACAAAGAAAAATTTAGAGAAGTTACCATTGTTGATATGATAGTAAATTTAAAATTAAATTAGATTGCTTTGTGTTCAATTTTCTATATAGATTGGTAAGAGTTGAAATTTTTTGTTTGTTCCAATTAGATAGAAATTGACAAGTAAATTGAGCCCATGAGCATGTTTGGTGCACGGATATGCAGTATCAAGATGTTTAAGGGACATAGGTGTGAAGATAGATGGAAGTAATAAAAAGGGCATTTTTGAAAAAAAAATACATATTAAAGAGAGGAGTTTAAAGGAGATTTTATGAGACTTTTATAGCAATACCCCACGAATTATCATAAGCTTTTAAGAGTAGCCATAAAGGAGATTGACATAAATATTTTCTGATTTATGTATAAAGGAGATTGACGTGAGACATTGTATTGGAATTTATTTACAAAAGTTAGATCGGAGAACTTGATTGGGAAATGGCTTAAGTATAGTTGTTGTACTCATACAATAATTATTTATTTTGTATAAAAGTCGTAAACGAATTTATAAAAATCGTAAATGAGTAAATAAAAGTTGTTATTGAAAAAGTTGTAAATGAAAATTATATAAAATTTATATTTATGATTTTTATTAACTCATTTACGACTTTTATGTATTCATTTATGACTTTTATTGAAAATAAATAGTTGTTGTCTGGATACAGTTAATGTACTTTAGAATGACTCACTTAGTTGTTACTTTTAATGAGGAACAAGAAGATAGTACATTAAAGTTCAACGGTAAAATGTGACACGTTAAAAAATGACTAATAAGAACGTTTGATTAGAAAGGAAATTAGCTTAGGTTGGAAATACAAATTAAAATATGATAAGTGTCTATTTATATATCATTTTCATATCAATTCGTCCATGTTTCTTTGCTATATTCCTTGGTATTTTTATGTTTTTGTATGGTTTTGATGTTTGTAGGAGTTTTGGAGCAACTTGCACAAAAATGGAGTAAAACCCTTCATTTTCACCTCTGCTAGTCAACCATCTTCTCGGATTTAATTGTATTGATATACAATGAACCCGATGACATATCATATACCGTTGAAAAGCTCTCGAAGTCTACTTTTTGGAGAATTTACGGTTTATGAATCCATTCAGTGTACCGAAAGTTGTAATCAAAACAGTGTAAGAAGTGTAAAATGTAATTCCACACATCACTGTAGCATGTATAATATGGCACACTGTAGCACGTTACTGTAGCAGAGTATTTAAACACATTTTAGGGTTTTATTTTCATAACTTGAAGAGGGGAGAACGTGGTGGAGGCTGCAGCTCTGGAATTCTTTCATCTCTTGGAGTTCTTGAAGGAGAAAGGAAGCTTGGAAAGAGGAAGAACTACAATCCAAAGAGAATTACATCAAATTTGCTAAGTTTTTCCCTTCCCTTTCATTTTCTGGAATGTCTCCATGTTGTATTGTATTTACCACGTTCTTAAACATGTGTAACTGAATCTGAATTGGTTGAGGGTGATTTCAAAGCCCCTGATATGGTTTTGTAAGTTGATTGTGTAAGGAATTGTTATCCAATTCTCTAATTGAAGTTGCTTGTATTCTCCCATATTTAAGGCTTATGATTGCTTGCTGATTGTATTTGAGTGGCCAACTGAATATAATCTGGTTGTGATTTATTGCTAGACTATAAATCTTGATCCGTAATTGTCTTGAATTTCTAATCATTAGTAGCAAAATTGTGATCAGAGATTACAATTGGAGAATATAAACTAAGTTAAATAATCCGAGCTTGTGTGTTTATTGCTTAGATCAACCTATCTTTCTTATCATAATGCATCCATTTAATTAAAATCAGAGAGCTTGTTCTAGGTTGTTTAATGGATAGAGATTAAATAAAGAGCTTGTTTTATTTAACAACAAAGTAAGGAAAGATTGGGGTAATAGAGCTTGTTATTATCTACGTTTGATAACTTCAATGCTGTAATTAGATGACAATTCTACAATTAATTCGCAAATCCATATCTTGTGGTAGAGAAGGATCCCTTAACCAGCTTTCTCCCATTGATTTTTCATTCAAATTTACTTTCTGTTTTGTTATTCTTTATTTGCATTCTTATTTCATTTAGTAAATCATTCAACAAAAATCCCCCCTGTTTAGTTTATTGTTGCTGGAAATAACAAATTCACTTAGAATCAATCCTCGTGGGAACGATATCTTACTTATCACTTTATTACTTGTGCGACTAGTATACTTGCTAGTTTCGAACGCATCACGTTTTTGGCGCCGTTGCCGGGGATTGATTTTCTAATCGATTTGTTATTTTGTTTTCATTGTTGATTCATATTTTCTTTGTTTTCTTTTCTGATTGTTTGTGTTTAGACAACATGGCAGTAAACTTCTATCAATTCGGTAGCGGATTTGAGCCACAAGTACCATGGAGAGTAAATGAGGTAAGCACTCCGAACATTGAACAACAACTTTCTGAGCTAACCTCTCTGGTGGAAAACATGGCTGTAGGAGATATGCAAAAATCTTATGAATGTGGGATATATTCTACGATGGAGCATCCAATCGACATGTATCCAACCTTACAAGAAGAATATATGGAACAAGCCAATGCCATGGGTGGATTTCCAGGACAAACGAGGCAATGGTATGATCCTTTCTCTAGCACTTACAATGCTGGATTGGAAGATCAACATAATTTCAGTTACTGGAATCATCAACCAATCACTCCAAATGTGATACCAAATCGGCCACAAGGTTTCAATCAACCTAGAGTGCAGCAACCTTTTCAAATGCAACCACCACCAATGCCACATCCAGCACCGCAACCCGCTTCACAAAACTCAGGTATGTCTCTCCAGGACATTGTTAATGCACTTGCCACTAACACAATGCAATTCCAGCAGGAAACTGGGGCAAGTATCCAAAACCTGGCAAATCAAATGGAACAATTGGCTACTAGCATGAGCAAATTCGAGGGCCAAGACTCAGAAAAATTATCTTCTCAAACGGTGATCAATCCAAGCGAGACTGCTAGTGCGATAACTTTGCAAAGTGGAGAGCAATTAGATGTCTTGCCAGAAAAATCACAAACTGATGAAGGAGATGACATCACATCCACCATGAACAAAACATTGACTTCTCAGGTAAATCCTATAACTCCCATTCCTTCATATGTTACTCCTCCCCTTTTTCCTAGTAGATTTGCAAAATCGAAGAAGGAGGAACAAGAACAGAAAATCCTAGAAACTTTTGGCAAAAATCGAAGGGTAAATGTACAACTTCTGGATTTTATTCTAGAAGTACCTCGTATACAAAATGTCTCAAGGAGTTATGCACCAGCACGAGAAAGTTAAAAGGGAATGAGAAAGTAAGTGGGGAGAAAATGTTTCAGCTGTATTAATAACAAAGAAAAAATTCCTTCCGAATGGAATAATCCAGGTACGATACCATTCCATTGCACATTGGTAAAACCAAGTTTGTGAAAGAGCTAGTTAGATTTAGAAGCATATAATTAATGTCATGCCATATTCTAGTTATGCTTCTTTGAATCTTGGACCCCTTGCGAAAACTGGTATTGTAATTCAACTTGCTGATCGTTCTAATGCATATCCCAAAGGAGTTGTGGAAGATGGGCTTGTGCAGGTGAATCAATGGGTATTCCCAGCAAACTTCTATTGTCCTTGAAATAGAGGATGAGACATCCTAATCCAACACGATTCTTTTAGGAGACCATTCTGTTGAAAAACTGCTCAGAAACCAAGATGATGTTCATTATGGCACTTTGACCATAGAGTTTGATGGCAAGGTGATATGTTTTATTATTTTTGAGGAAATGAGGTACTCTAATGACTTACATTCTGTTTTTGCAGTTGATGTTATTGATTAATTGCCACAACAATGTTTTGAGTTAACTCGCAAGAATGGAGTGGATGTTGCTATTAGTGAACACATAAGGATAGAAAGTTTCAAAGAACCAAGAAAGCTGATACAAGTGTCGAAAGAAGTGGAGGAAGCTGTGACAAGCTTGGATGAGACTAGAGCTATCACTACAAATAGGTATGATGTTTCGTACATTGAATTGCCTTTATCTAATGAGAAACTTCTTCCTTTTGTGATGAAAGCCAATACCTTGGAGCTTAAGTCACTTCCAGATCATTTGAATCATGGATCTTGGTGAGAATGATACTTGCAAGTTACAAAAGAAATGGCCTTGCACGAATACAAGGAAGAGAAACCGTGACCGAATACTATACAGATCAACAAAAGAGCTTTGTGAGTGGACTAATTGTTGACATACAAGGCCCATCCATATGCATTTGACACGTATTTTGTTAGAAGAGGGATCCAAGGCCCATTAGTAGAAGCACAACGGAAATTGGATCCTCCCATGATGGACCAAGTCGGGCTCCGAGGCGTTAAAACCAAGGCTTATGGGAGGCAACCCAAGTTTGAAAAATAAAAAAATAGAAGAAAAAGAAAATAAATTGAGGTAATAATGATCGAGTTTTGTGCTCGAGGAGATTCCTTTCTAGGCCATCAAAATTGTCAGGTTTTATCCTCTGTGCATCGTCTTATTTGTTTTTATATTTTTTATTGTTTTTGACTTGTTTGCTATCGTGTTGTTATCTCTTTTATGTGTCTTTAGTTTCGTTTCTGCTCTTTTCTTTTCCTTTGTTTTGTTTAATTTGATTATTCTGTACTTCGAACTCATTTGTGCAACAGCTTGAGGAAACATTCAAACGGAGTTGAAGCCATTGCCCGAAGGTTTGAAACGTGCATATCTGGGAGAAGAACAAATTCAATCGCATTATCGGTAATATCTCTCCTTTTCTTCTCTTCAATGGATGCTGATATCTTTCTATCGAACCTTCGTAAAAATTTCCCTTCACTTCCTCAAAATGCTGTGTTTAAAATTTATAAAGTACGGATGACTAGACTTTGGGCGTTGATGCTCCTAAATGTGCCTGCTGATATCCGATGGCTTATCGAAGCCAAGGTGAGATTGTCCGGTGAGTCGGACATTAATCTCGCAAAATACATGCCTGGTCTAGGAAAGAGATACTACGCCAAGAGGCGAAGAGCGAAAAGGTTACAAGTATGTTATAAATGTGCTAGATGGAATTGTAACCAGACTTGTCGTTCATTAGGTTTTGCGTCCAGGAATAGAGAAGATAAACTTTCATTTATTAAGAATGGTTTGAGTAATGAGTAGCTGGATAATGTTTTGTTAACTCTCGAGTCACATTCTTGTGGACTTGTTCAGCGTGAATTGCTTAATCTATGGACACAATTTCGTGATGAATTGCAGTGTTATAGTCTAGGGAATCTGACTAAAAACGACCCTGTTTGCCAGTTTATAAGAAAACGGGATGGGAAGCAAATCCCCGACTCATAGAAGGCGTTTCAGCCGTTACTGGACGTAAAACCAGAGGAAGATGTGAGCCACAATCACAACTACTTGTATATGTGAATGTGTGTTGTTGTTGTCGAATTTTATTTCTTTCTTGTTTCGTTTGATCTGATTATCAATGTTTTTTTTGTGTTGTTGTTGTTTGTTGATTTTGTTTGTTTTAATTTCAAGTTTTCTTTTTGACAAACCATATGACTACCCCATGTCATACACACATGTGGAGACCAGTGTGGAGGTTTTGTCAACCTTCGCCGAAAGTATATCTCTACTTTTCATGCTTCACGTGGGAGATAAGTGTAGCGGTTTTGTCAAACCCCACCGAAATTATATTTCCATTTTTCATGCTTCATGTGGGAGACAAGTGTGTAGGTTTTGTCAAACCCCGCCGAAAGCATATCTCATTTTTTCAAATCTTGGGGCAATAAATCTGCATTGAGCAACCCCCACCGAAAGTATGTCCCCATGTGTCAAAATTTGAGAGTTTTATTTGTGTATATATACATTCTTCATGTTTTCATATGTCATTCCATAACCTGTCTTGCAATTGAAAAGCATAATATCTAACGTGTCTTACACCAGATTAGAGCACTTGTAGAAATGGAGAAAACACCAATTCGGCGATTCCGCAATATATGCGTATTTTGCGGATCGCAATTTGGTAAAGATGGAGAGTTTACAACAGCAGCTCTTGATCTTGGTAGGACATTAGCTGCGAGGGGTATTCATTTGATTTACGGAGGGGGTAGTCTTGGGTTAATGGGGTGTTTGTCGACAGCTGCATCCTTAGGAGGAAGCAAAGTTCTCGGCATTATCCCTAAACCATTAGCTGTACGAGATATCGTAGGCAATACAATGGGGGAAGAGTTACAAGTTTCTAGTATGCATGAGCGTATTGCACATATGGTCATTAAATCTGATGCATTTATAGCTTTGCCCGGTGGTTATGGTACATTAGAGGAGATATTTCAAATCACCTCTTGGGCACAGCTAAAACATCCATCGAAAACCCATTGGTTTGTTAAATGTCAATAATTTTTTTGATGGTTTGTTGTCTTTTCTTGATCAAGCTGTAGAAAAAAATTTTATCTCACCATCAGCGAGGCAAATCTTTGTTACAGCTTCAACGGCAGGGGAGTTAATTGACAAACTACAAGAATTCGTCTATTCGCCTGATCCAACAACAGCTCGGATTGATTGGTTTGGAGAAGGCAATAAGAGGCGTAAACTGGATTTAACACTCCATCTGTAATCTCTATTTGCTGGTTTGCTTCGTTTTCGTTTGCTTTCTTTTTAGTGTGTTTATTTGAGATTTTTCATGTCGTTTCTTTTGAGCTTTTTCAGGTTATTTCTTTCGTCCCAGGTAATATTTTCTAATCTCGGTTTTTAGAGTGGTGGCTTAAAAAAGTTCAATTCCTCTTGAAACGCATTCTGGATCTCTTCAATCCATAATGGCTGAATAAGGAGGCTAACTTCTAAAACTTTTAGACCCATTCTAACTAACTTGTTTTTGTTTGCTGACTTGTTGAACTTTGTTATTTTATGAGTGAGTTTAGTTTTATGCTAATTTGAGTTGGTTGTGTGTTTTTTGTTTTATCAGTTTCGATGCAAAAACAAAATAAAATTGGTGAAAAACCTGGAATGGCAGAATATGGGTTTTCTCGTGAACTCTTGAAAACCATTTCTCTCTACAATAAATCTGTAGTTGTCTTATTTTCATGTGTTTGAAGTGTCTGTTTCTTGTTTTGTAGTTTCATAATAAAGGTATATAGGGGTGGGAAACCTTAAGTATGCGGGCTACTGTACTAAGGATTGTTGAAATATACAATCTTGACTCAGGTGTAACAACGCCACGTACCTCTTTTCTTGCATTTTGTGGGTCGAGGAGAAGATAATGATTGAATTAAGAATAACTCTTGGAAAATGATAAATGATGCATGGATCTGTGTGCTTGAAAGGTTTATTGGTTTTTGCTTTGCTTTTGATTCCTTGCGCAACATTGAGCACTGAGCTATTATCACTGAGTTATTTGTTCACTTAGAGAAAGTTTATGTATTTAAATGTTTCTTCAGATTTTAATGAATTCTATAACTTGTTTGATGGTCACTCAAGGCGAAATCCTAGACTATGCAACATTGGGGAAATGATTTAGGCCATCTTTGGACCGTTTGAGCCTTAATAGCCAACCTTGACAGAAATTGATCCCGAGTTACCCCTTTGAGCCTCTGTAATCCTTTTTCTTTGTTAACTCACTAAAAGATTTCCTAACCTAAAAATGATTCTGCTCCAAACAGTCAATCCCTTACCCTATGAGCAGTAGAATCATTCAAATTAAATTCTGAGTATGTTTGGTTTGGGAAGGTAGAGGAAGGTTGGGATGTATAACGAGCAATACAAGTGAGTTCCATTGTGTTGGAAAAAAAAAAAGAGAAACAGAAAAAAAAAGCAATCTGTACCTATCGTCCACGTACTTACACATGAGGACAATGTGTTGTTTAAGTGTGGGGAGGGAAAGTGTAAAAAAAAAAAGAAAGAAAAAAAAGAACAAAAGAAGAAGAATAAGAGATCTATACCCTTAAGTGTTCTTAAAAAGAATGAAACAACAAAAGTGTGGGGGTGTAGTTTTCTTTTCTTTTGTGCAAAAAAAAAA